>CM071874.1:29834377-29844737 GCA_036759665.1 Gynandropsis gynandra
CGACCCTTGCGACCCTTGGACCCCTGCGACCCTTTACCTCTGCGACCCTTGGACCCCTACGACCCCTTTACCTCTGCGACCCTTTGAACCCTTTGCGACCCCTTTCCCATCCGACCCTTGCACCCCTGCGACCCTTTGACCCTTTGCGACCCATTTACCCTTGGACCCCTGCGACGACCTTTGATCCCTTTGACCCCTCGATGAGACTGTGACCCAGTGCGACCGTACGACTCTGTGACCCACTCTGTCACCTTTGACATTGCAATAGACACAAGAGAAACACGAAAAACTCACTATACATACCTGGTTTTTCTGCGGAACGTGCTTAATTGCAAGCTTCTTTGTTGACAACAAAGGATTTCAACCTATTGGCAGCGAATCTGATGCCGAAGCTACTCTCGCCGAATCTGTTGTGGTGTGGGGGAACAATAATTTTCGCGCGAGAATTAGAGGTGCTCTAGAGGAGAGAGAAAAAATGTCGTAAAGGGTAACATGGGATTATCAATATTTTAAGGGTAGATTTAAAGTTGAAACTTTTTTTTTTCAGCCAAGGGTATTTTTGAAGCACTTTAGCCCTACAGGGGCATTTTTGATAATCCCCCAATAAAAATAATAAATGTAATCTTACAATAAATATAATTTTAATAGTTAAAACTTTTCACATCCCAATTAACAAAAAAATATACATCATATAATTGATTACAATAATTTATAATATTTCAACACAACAAAAATTAATAATTACATATTGTTCTATCGTAACATTACATGTTATGAATTTATATGTTATAAAATTTTTTAATAGGTATCCAATAAACCAATTCATTGTATTGATCAATAATTTTATATTTTTTTTTTCATTTCTTTTATTATAAGAGTACAAAAAAAAATATCTCACACAAGGTTGCTTCTAGTAGAGCCACCTCAACAAAGACTATTAAATGTTACCATAAAAAAATTCTCTCCACAAAAAATCTATTCGTCTCCCCATTTAAATTTTACTTCAATTCTCTTGCATTTCTTTTTTTCTATTTTCCCCTTAATTCTTTGTTTTTTAAAAAACAATTTACAAGTATACTTTAGATCTGACGTGGAAAAACTCAAAATTATAAGTGGATTCCAAAATGACCATCCGAATATGCTGAAAGTAATTCAAAGCAGTATGATAGAGGCCGATACGATTTCATCGAAGTGTCCATTAAACAGAATTTTTTTTAATATTTTCCCTTCACTGGACATAAAAAAAATTGTATATAAGTTTAATGTTTTCCCTCCACACCAACTTCTATTTTTTATTGATTTATTTTTCCAAACTATTTTTTCTATTTCGGCTTTTTATATCTTTGAAGTTCCAATTTCAATTTTACAATGACAAATGTATATATATATATATATATATATATAATAAGGCTTATAAAAGGTGGGTTTTAAGAGTATCTATACCACAAATAAGTTGTAAACTATGCACGGTTTTCTGATAGTTTTTTTTATTCTTTAATTTTTTTATATATGGTATAGATTAAATGAATTGAAATTTTACGATGATACTTCATATATGTATCTGACAATACAACCATATGATTTATTAAAAATATACTTTAGATCTAAAGTGGAAATACTCAAAATTCTAAATGGATTCTAAAATGACCATCCGAATATGTTGAAAGTGATTCAAAGCCGTATGCTAGAGGCCGATACAATTTCATCGAAGTGTTCCTAACGCACAAATTTTTTTAATATTTTCCGTTCATTGGACATAAAAAAATTGTATATAAGTTAAATATTTTCCCTCCACATCAGTTTCTATTTTTTATTGATTTATTTTTTCCAAACTATTTTTTCTATTTCGGTTTTTTTATATCTTGCAAGTTCCAATTTCAATATTACAATGAAAAATGTATATATATATATATATATATATATAATAAGGCTTATAAAAGGTGGGTTTAAAGAGCATATATACCACAAATAAGTTGTAAACTATGCACGGTTTTCTGATAATTTATTTGATTCTTTAATTTTTTTATATAAGGTATAGATTAAATGAATTAAAATTTTACAATGATATTTCATATATGTATCTCACAATACAATCGTATGATTTATTTAATATATTTATATAAATTTTTTATATGAATAACAACTTTCAATTTTAAATTTTAAACAATCTTTTTTTCAAATGTAATGTAAATGGAAAGTGCCAATGGTCGATAACATCATAGAAATAATAAATAGAAGGTTTTAGAGAATATGAAAACATATTTGAGTTAGAGTGAGATATAAAATCGATTATTAAGATAAGTCTATAGTCATGTTTTTTATAACTTAATTTTTCCGGAATTTCCAGATTATCGTCACATTTTTATTGGTATAGATCTTTGTGGATGAAGATTGTCGAAGTGTTAAAACACCTTATTTATGAATTTACAAAAACAAACATGTAATGATATGAAATTATAAAATCTTTAGACTCATTTTGTTTTGTTAATACCGTTTATCATTCTGGAAATAACGTCTGTCATGACTATGACAGTTTCTCTGGCAATCATCGTACTAATATGTGACTGAAATTGCATTGCAAGTTCATCCGATAGTGATAGTTTGACGACATTTTTTCTGCTTGTGAAACAATTGGACCAATTGTTTTAAGAAATATTTAAATAATATATTCATTGATTCATAGTATAACACACTCTATGCTATCAAAATCAATTTTCTATCTATCTAATATATTCATCTATATATTAATTCTAAATGTAAAAACCCGCACATAGCGCGGGTCCCAACCTAGTGTTATAAAAAATGATTGAAAATTGAATAATGTAAACGATACACATGATATCAACATTCGTTCTATCATAATTGTATTTTCTTTTGATAAAATTCCATAATAGTTATGGAGTTTATCACAAACAGATAAAAATATGAATTATTTTTTTATATATTTATTAATAAATTTATATATTATTTTACAATAATATATGATTTTTTTAAATTTTGATTGATTCACGAGTACAAACGTGTTAAATCAATCAATTTAAAAATTCAAAATTTCATAAACACATGTTGGATAATGTATTATTTTCAAAATAACATTTTAGTTCATATATTATTATCATGTAATAATATGTGAAAAAAATAGTGCATGCATTTTTTTATGATTTTCAAATAAAAAAGAAAAATATTATGCAATTTTCCATATAAATTAATAGCTAATTCAATTCGTTTATGCGATTTGTAATATCATAATAAACTAAAGAAGCAAATTGTTAAATATAAATATCAGCATTTAGTAAACACAAATCTTGAAGAAGAAATGAAGAGAATTTGAGATAAAATTCAATGTGTATTATTGATGACTCTGTAATGTCTACTTGTAATCAAATACACAATATATCATAATATTCCTTCAAAACAGAATTTATGAAATTCCATTTTGAACGGTATAACAAACTCACAAGCTAAAATAACAAAAAAAAAAAAAAACAAAATAGGCCAAAAGTCAATCTAAATAATGAGTTAGAAATTGTTCACAATCTAAAATACATCGATTGGATATGAAAAATCAAATACACAAGGGAATCGCACCTCCACGTTGCTTTGCAAAAGAGACTCAAATCATATAACAATTTGAGCATCGAATCAAATATGAATCTCGAATCGATAAAAATTGATGATTTTGAAATTTTTTTAACACGATTGAATAATGAATAAAAAAAGAATAATTCAAGAGATAAAAAGATTGTGATGAAATGTTAAATTGAAGAAGAATATGAGATAATAATTATATTTTGAAGAAAGAGTCTAATAAATTCAGATAAAAGAATAGAATGTAACAAAGAAAAAGAAGAAAGACAAAAAGAAAAGAAAGGGAATTGTAAATGTATATATTAAGGGTATCTAATACGAGTTTCGTCATATTCTTTGGATTTCGGTTTGGATTCGAATTTCTCGGGTTTATAAAATCTGGATCCGAATTAAATTTGAATTTTTCGATATGGCTTCAGTTCACATTCAAATTTTCGGGTTCAGAAGAATTGGACCAGAAATAACCCGAATTAAATTTGGAGAGCTGGATTTTTCAAGTAATTCGGGTTATTCGGATTATTTGGGTTTTGGGTTCCTTGGATTTTACCCGAACTCAAACCGAATCTATCGAAATCCAAATGAGTTCTGAAACTTGAATACATATGGATTCTTACAGTAACCCATATTCCAAACTGTTAAAATCGTCGAATGTTGAAAGGTTCTCTTTGTTTTCTCTATTGTTCTTCTCATTACATCATAAACACACACACACACACACACATATATATATATATATACATAGTTTGGTACAACGTTTCGTATTCTGAACTTAAAATACCAAAAAGATAAGATAAGAACATTTTGTATTCCACACTTCGAATACCGAGAAATGGCTCTTCATATTCTCCAATATTCTCTGCAAGCTCATACATGGTGACACATGTGAGGTTAGATAATCTTAAAACTTCCTCTTCAATGGATGTCAAATCTTCAAACTTCGGAAACTCCCACATACGCAAAAATCTTCAATATAGTTATATACCCAATAGTGGAGGTCATCAACAATAAACATGCCCAAGTCTTCAAATCTTCGAAACGATTAAATACCCAACTGTAAGGGTGGTTGACTATATACCTAGCCACGTGTCATCAAATCTTTGAAACAATCCAACCGTAAGGGTCGTCGGATATATTCCCAGTCGTTGGTCATCAAACCTTTGAAACGATTAAATATCCAACCATACGGGTCGCCGGCTATATACCAAGTCATATGTCATCAAATCTTCGAAACTATTGAATACCCAATCGTATGGGTTATGGGCTATATACCCAATCATAGGTCATCAAATTTGGTCGTGCTTTCTCTAGCATAAGATCGAAGCATCATACAACGCTGATGATGTGTTCTCAAAGTTAAATAAAATAACCTAAACTACCTGCAAGTGCACGACACGTGTGTAGTATTTTAGGTGTCGATCCCACAGAGACTACGCAACACAATCTAAACTCGAACTATGAATCAAACTTGCTAACGAACGAATGTGGTTGAAGAATGAAATACTGAAAGTAAATAAATGAATTGGTTCTTAACGATAAGACAAACGTTCTAGGAATCCAGTTTCATCACAAGACTACTGAAAACAACGATCAATATATCTATCATGCAATCCCAATTTAAGCTATCTAAGACAGACGATCCTAATATGATATCTACCCTCTCTCGAGGCATAGACACGTGATCTAGACAAGTTGCCCCCTACTTTCGTGGCTGACACATTGAACTAAACCCATAAGATCTATGATTCATCCGTTTTCCCCTCAACCATTGCTACCCTACTTTCGTGGCCTAACCTCGGTTGTTCTAAACCTGATCTTCTAGGACTAGAATTCTCCTTCCGGTCCTTTTCCTAATCCCTAATACATGCATCTACGCGGCCGTCGTAAACACAAGTAAATTAAGCGCTCAGATAGAGAATAGATAAACGAAAACGGGAAGATGCATTCAAAGATAAATAGAAAGTGGTTCGGGGATAGCCATGGGCTAATCCCTTCTCCTAGAACAAACAAACTACTCGCTCATACGTCTGTAAACAAACATAAACGAAATAGAAAGTCTAAGGAACATGAAAACCAAGCGAAACCGAAGTGTTGGGTTGATCTCCAATGCTTCTTGCTTGCCTCCTCGCAAGAATCTCCTCGATCACGAACTGAATGAATGGTCCCCAATGACGTCTTCTGGCCTCCTTTTATGTCTCTTAAGTCGGTCTAGATGTTGCCTTAATCCCCCCCACGAGCTTCCTTTAATTTAACTTAACTTAACTTGTAACTCGGGTCGCAACCCGCTCGGGTACTCAATGTGCCCGCTCGGGTGCGGCTAGGTCAGGTCGCACGGATCGCGATCTGCATGGGATGCCCGATCGGGCATGGTGTGCGCCTGGTCGGGTGTGAGGCAACTGCTCGGGCATTTCCTTGCCCGAGTCGTGCGTGAATGCGCACCAAATTTCGTCGTAGCCTTTGCCCGATTGTGTATGATTTGTGCCTGATCGGGTGGAGGCTCTTCATGCTAAATCTCGTCCCGTTTGTCTCGTGATGATCCTCGATGTTGGTCCTTAGCTCCGTGCATGTCCTTTAGCTCCAAAATGAACCAAATACGCATAAAAACCTGTAAGAACATGAAAACACGAAAAACAAGTAAAACGGATACGGAATCATACGTAAAGCAACACATATATATCAAAAACATCTATAAAATCGTGCAAGAAATACGTATGAAAACGAGATGATCAAAACCCCCCAGACTTGAATGTTTGCTTGTTCCTAAGCAAACGTAAACGTGGAACACATGGAGTGTAAAAATCCGAGAACTCCCCCTTCTCCTAGAAATACCGCTAAAGCGAACCTAACCAATCAACTTAGCACGTCGAGAGCAAATTCGGCCTAATCAAGTTTTCAGTCTTAATACTAGGTACACCATGGCTACCCATGAGAAAGTAAATCAAAGGAAGACTAGACAAGCTACCGTAACTCCCTCCACCAAACAAGACTTCAAACAATGCTAAACCTAGATCAACCGAGGATACTTGTTTCTTTATTTCTTTTTTTTCTTTTTTTTTATTTTTTCTTTTTCTTTGCATACACACTAGGCTTCTAGGACGTCGGATTTGAAGGGGTCCAGCCTCTACTTAGACCCAGACTACCGATGACGGTATACTCATGCATCTCGTTTAAGAGTGCAGCGTAAGCTCTAACGCTTAGGGAAAACCTAGCTCAAACATGCAAAATCTCACGGAAAAGGCCAACTTCTTAAGCATCCTAGGTTCAGGGTTCATCTCAAAACGCGGCACCGGACAAGTGCCTGGGACGACTCTGACTCAAAAACAACTGAAAACCACGAAATAACCTAAAAACTACCAAGTCAAAAGGAAGATGAAAGAAAATGAAACGAAATCACCTGACAAACGTGAGCTGCTCCCCCAGACTTGAAATGAACGGCGTCCTCGACGTGAAGCTCCGATGGAGGGTAAGGGAAGTGAAACACGTTTGTGGTGGTATTATATGTTTTTTTTAAACGAAAGCAAATAACCGAGTCTTAAACAGATAAATAAAAACAAACAGCTGGGTTGCCTCCCAGAAAGCGCTTATTTAACGTCCTTAAGCTTTGATGTCTCCATTCCTCATGCGTGCGCGACGGGTGGATCGGAAAGGGAAATGGAGTTTCCACTTTCGATCGGTTGAGCGGCTTGGTAGAACTTTAGCCGCTGTCCATTGGCTTTGAATGTGTCACCCATCTTGCTGCCCGAGGTTGGATAAATGGTATCTGCATCGAAAAGTTTTATGACGTCCTTTTCCATTACCTCATGCAAGTGCGGGTGCAGCCTCTTTTGAGTTTCGATGGAAGGTTCATGGCTGTCTCCCGTATAAGTTCCGTGCGTACATACTGAAGAGCTGACTCTTCTATGTTTCTTGACACGTGTGGGTTGTTTTCTCATCTCATCTGCACTCAAGTTAGCATTCAAAACAGGAGGGTATGTTTTATGGGAATCAACGTACTCATACCGAAAAGAAGACGAAGGTGGGTCAGGCTCAAGTTCGGACGTCTTCTCCGCTGCGAAACCAGCATGGATTTTGTGTGGTATCTCCTCACATGGGGCGACTCCTAGTGCTGTAATAGCATTCATGAATTTTGTATACATCTCAGCTCCTTCGTCCGCAAATCATAAACACTTACTCGATCGTGCGTGTCTTTCTCTAACTCGTCCAGCGAATCAACTGTAAAGCAAGACTCCTTGAATGATGATTCGTTCATGGGGCTGGACAGGTTGAATTCGATCGTCTCATTTCCAACACGTAAGGACAACTTTCCTTGTTGTACGTCTATCAGGGCACCTGCGGTAGCTAGAAACGGTCTACCAAGAATAATAGGTATTCTAGCGTCTTCCTTTATCTCAACTACAACAAAATCAGTGGAAATGCAAAGTTTACCTACCATGGTGGGGACGTTTTCAACAATTCCCACCGGATATCTTACCGTACGATCCGCGAGGCGTAGAGACATCTTTGTAGGTTTGAGATACCCAAACTCCATCCGCTTGAAAACTGAGTGTGGCATGATGCTCACGCTTGCTCCTAAATCACACAAAGCATTATCGACATCGAGATTACCTATTGTGCATGGAATGGAGAAGCTTACGGGGTCCTTCAACTTTTGTGGCAGCTTGTTCTGAAGAACTGCACTGCATTCCTCGGTGAGTGCTACAGTCTCGTTCTCTTCGATGTGCTTCTCTTTGGACAGTACCTCTTTGATGAGTTTGGCATGATTAGGCATCTTTTGGAGGGCTTCCACGTATGGGATGTTGATGTCAAGCTTCTTGAGACACTCCACGAATATTCCCACTCTCTCTTTGTTCTTACTGCTTACCAATTGTTGAGGAAACGGTATAGGAGGTTTGTACGCTGGAGGAGCAACGTATGGCTTATCTAAATCTGGTTCAACTCCTTCCATAATCGCAACCTTACCTTTTCCTCTATCCAATGACGTAACAGCAGCATTCCCTCGCTCTTTTGAGGGCGAATTCTCAACCACATCACCGCTGCACACAGAAATAGCATTCACATACTCTCTCGGGTTTAGCTCGGGTTTACTTGGGAGCTGTCCGAGATTCCGAGAGGATGAGGCAGTTTGCTGTGCTACGGAGTTCTCTAAACTCTTCAAATGATTGCTCAAAGACTCCATCTGAGATTTAAGCTCACTAATCGCTGTCCCCACGTCCGCGTTGAATTTGGTTTGAATCGATTTGTTGTTGCTTTTGATCCTTGATAAATTCAAGCATTACCGCCTCAAGGTTTGATGAGAAGGCTTGAGGAGGTTGAGGAGCTTGCAGAACTTGCTGAGCTTGCTGGAGTTGCTGGTTGTTTTGCTGGTATGGCTGCTGTGGTTGCTAAAATCCCGAATACTTTACCGGTTGAGTCGTTCGGTATGAAAAGTTTGGATGATTCCTCCAATTCGGGTTGTAGGTATTCCCGAATTGAGTGTGGCCTTGCTGCTGGGCATAATTCATCTGTTCAAAATCCTCATGTACCGTGCATTGATACGCTACATGCTCTGTATCTCCGCAATTCGCACAGTACATGGCATTCGCCGCATTTCCCATAGCTCTATTCTGATTAGGCTCATATAAACTACGAGTGCTATTAGGCATACCTCTCGGAGTTGACCACATGGTGTGGTTCATGGCGAGGTTATCGATCAGATCAAATGCCTCCTCGACGCTCAGATCCATGAATGATCCTCTGGCAGCGTTATCCAATGTCGTTCGGTGTTCATCTGAAATTTCGTTATAAAAAGTTTGGATAGCGTACCATTGCTCAAGACCATTGTGTGGACACAACTGTAGAAGATCCTTGAATCTACCCCACGCCTCAAACAAAGTTTCTCCATCTCTGCATCTGAACGTTGTGATCTCCCCCCTCATCTGAATCGTCTTGCTCGGAGGAAAGAAGCGTGATAGGAACAGCGTGCAGAGCTGATCCCAAGTGGTGATAGATCCAGCGGGGAGCGATTGCAGCCAAGTTTTCGCTCGTCCCCCAATAGGGAAATGGAAGAGGCACAACAAGATCGCATCCTCTGAGACTCCGTGTATTTTGAACGTACCTGAAAGCTCAAGAAAGTCTCTGAGGTGCTGATGGGGATCCTCATGGTTTCCACCCATGAACTACTTCTGATAAAGCATGTTGATCATCGCTGGCTTAATCTCAAAATGTTCTCTTGCAACAGCAGGCATCCTTATGGCTGTTTGCACGTTGCTCATGTTCGACACCACGTAATCCCTTAGACGACATGGTGGAGGAGCCTGTAGTTGCATCTGTCCATTGTCGTTCTGATTATCCATCTCTCGTTGACCTGAAAGCTCTGCAAAGGACATACAAAGAACAATTTACGTAGAAAGGACGAAAGAAAAGAAAACAAAATAAAAACAAACAATAAAGACTCTAGGCTCGAATCTAAGACGTGTTGACAATAGTCCCCGGCAACGGCGCCAAAAACTTGGTACATTCTCAAAGTTAAATAAAATAACCTAAACTAGCAAGTGCACGGTACGTGTGTAGTATTTTAGGTGTCGATCCCATGGAGACTACGCAACACAATCTAAACTCGAACTATGAATCAAACTTGCTAACGAACGAATATGGTTGAAGAATGAAATACTGAAAGTAAATAAATGAATTGTTTCTTAACGATAAGACAAACGTTCTAGGAATCCAGTTTCATCACAAGACTACCAAAACCAACGATCAATCTATCTATCATGCAATCCCAATTTAAGCTATCTAA
>CM071874.1:29845324-29856436 GCA_036759665.1 Gynandropsis gynandra
TTCTGGCCTCTTTTATGTCTCTTAAGTCGGTCTAGATGTTGCCTTAATCCCCCCACGAGCTTCCTTTTATTTTAAGTTAATTTAACTTAACTTAACTTGTAACTCGGGTCGCGACCCGCTCGGGTACTCAACGTGCCCGCTCGGGTGCGGCTAGGTCAGGTCGCGCGGATCGCGATCTGCATGGGATGCCCGATCGGGCATGGTGTGAGGCAACTGCTCGGGCATTTCCTTGCCCGAGTCGTGCGTGAATGCGCACCAAATTTCGCCGTAGCCTTTGCCCGATCGTGTATGATTTGTGCCCGACCGGGTGGAGGCTCTTCATGCTAAATCTCGTCCCGTTTGTCCCGTGATGATCCTCGATATTGGTCCTTAGCTCCGTGCATGTCCTTTAGCTCCAAAATGAACCAAATACGCGTAAAAACCTGTAAGAACATGAAAACACGAAAACAAGTAAAACGGATACGGAATCATACGTAAAGCAACACATATATATCAAAAACATCTATAAAATCGTGCAAGAAATACGTATGAAAACGAGATGATCAGCTGACGTCCATGTTGACAACATTTTTTTCTTCGGGGAGAATCAAATAAAGAGACAATACATATAAATCAGAATGAGATAAAGAGACAATATATATATATATATATATATATGAAGCATCACACAACGCTGATACCATCGACATCTTCATCATCATCACCACCCTCATCAATGGTGACCATCATAATTCGTGGAAGTTCAAGAATCTAATACTTTGAAAGTTTTAGAACTACACTCTGATACCATGTTAAAAATCACCGAATGTTGAAAGGTTCTCTTTGTTTTCTCTATTATTCTTCTCATAGATCATAAACATATATATATACATGTAGTTTGGTAAAAGTTTCGTATACTAAGCGCTTCGTTTTCCGAACTTAGAATACCGAGACGATAAGATAAAAACATTTTGTATTCTGCACTTAAAATACCGAGAATTGGCTCTTCATATTTTCCAATACAAACAATTCGAATTTTTCGGATCGGTTTGGATCGGATCGATTCGGATAAACCTAGTTGGACACTCTTAATATATATGAATGAAAATAAACTCCAAAGAAAAAGAAACCAAAATAAAAGAGGAAGATAAAAAAACATAAGAGAAAGAAAGGAATTTGCTAATTTGAATAAAAAAATGAAAATTATGATTGTAGTAAGAAATTCGGGTGGTTGTATCGTTCACATGTTTGATGGAATTTTCAGGTTGAGATTGATCATTTTCACTAGTTTGAGGGAATTTTCAGAACTTGCACTAATCTAATTTGACGACAACTAAAATTATTATGCCAATAAAAATATAACAAAGCCATTTAATGAATTTGCATATGCTTCAAAATAAACTCTACATTTTGGATCCTCTATTGATTATTAGTTTTTCGTAGGGAAGAATAATCAAATGGTAGTTTATTTTTGTTCTGAAATCTGGTTTAACGTAACTTTTATTAGAATTTATATTTTATTAGAATTTATGGTACGTTAATGATATCATATTTTTATTAGAATTTATCGAATATAGATCTTGAAAAGGAAACAATAAACTATAAGAGAAAATTGAGATAGAATTCAATAAATACTTTTGATGATTATTTGATATTTCAATATAATATAGTCAATATAATATATCTTTAAAGTATGGATTATTTATGTAATTGGATTCAAAATGATATTATAGATGTATCATTTCCTTTTTCTTTTTTAGGTCCATATATATATATCAAATATAATCAAATTCAGGAAAACAATACATTTAAAGATATGAAATATTATTTCGATATAAACCATGCTTTGGGTTGCTGAAGGCAGCCCAAACCCGTTTTCGAGCTCAAAATGCTTTATTTAGGTCGATACATTTGATTTTTAGAGCCAGAAGATGCCATTTTCGAGTTTGTTAGAATACGAATGTCATTTCTTGTCAATACGCCGCTTGCATTGTGTTTGTCACTCGAATATTCCTTTTGCTTCCTCTTTCCTATTTGTGTTTGTCTCTCGTGTTGCACCGGTTTTCTGTTTTTTGTTTTTGTTTTCACGTGATTAGACGACTGAAAAAATGAATTGTACGACGGGCTTTGAAATACCATAACATTGCGTACGAAGCTCCGAATTTCATGATTTTTTCACATTTTATTCCTCTTTTCGAGATAAACAATACTGCGGGTTGCTGAAGGCAGCTCGACCCTTTTTCGAGCTCAAAATGCTTTATTTAGGTCGATACGATGAATTTTTAGAGCCGGAAGATGCCCTTTTCGAGTTTGTTCGGATACGAATGTCATTTCTTGTCAATACGCCGCTCGCGTTGCGTTTGCCTCTCGGATTTTCCTTTTGTTTCCTATTTCCTTTTTGTGTTTGTCTCTCGTGTTGCACCCCTTTTCCACTTTTTGTTTTTGTTTTCACGTGATTAAACGACTAAAACAATGAATCGTACGACGGGCTTTGAAATACCATAACTTTGCGTACGAAGCTCCGAATTACATGATTTTTTCACATTTTATTCCTCTTTTCGAGATAAACCATGCCGCGGGTTGCTAAAAGATGCTGCGAGCTGCTGAATGCAGCCCGACCGTGTTTTCGAGCTCAAAATGCTTTATTTAGGTCGATAAGATGGATTTTTAGAGCCGGAAAATACCCTTTTCGAGTTTGTTACGATACAAATGTCTTTTCTTGTCAATAATCCACTTGAGTTGCGTTTGTCCCTCGGATATTCCTTTTGCTTCCTATTTCCTAATTGCGTTTATCTCTCCTATTGCACCCCTTTTCCGCTTTTTGTTTTTGTTTTCACGTGATTAGACGACTAAAACAATGAATTGTACGACATGCTTTGAAATAACATAATTTTGCGTACGAAGCTACGAATTACATGAATTTTTTCACATTTTATTCCTCTTTTCGAGATTAACCATGCTGCGTGTTGCTGAAGGCAGCCCGACCCCGCTTTCAAGCTCAAAATGCTTTATTTAGGTCGATACGTTTGATTTTTAGAGCCGGGAGATTTCTTTTCGAGGTTGTTAGGATACGAATGTCATTTCTTGTCAATATTCCGCTTGCGTTGTGTTTGTCTCTCGTATATTCCTTTTGCTTCCTATTTCCTCTTTGTGTTTGTCTCTCGTATTGCACCCCTTTTCCACTTTTTGTTTTTATTGTGCCGTGATTAGATGACTAAAACAATGAATTGTACGACGGGCTATGAAATACCATAACTTTGCGTACAAAGCTCCGAATTACATGATTTTTTCACTTTTTATTCCTCTTTTCGAGATAAACCATTTCGCGGTTTGCCGAAGGCAGCCCAACCCCGTTTTCCAGCTCAAAATGCTTTATTTAGGTCAATACATTTGATTTCTAGAGCCCGAAGATGCCCTTTTTGAGTTTGTTAGGATACGTATGTCATTTCTTGTCAATGCGCCGCTTGCGTTGCATTTGTCTCTCGGAAATATTCCTTTTTCTTCCTATTTCCTATTTGCCTTTGTCTCTCATATTGCACCCCTTTCCCGCTTTTTGTTTTTGTTTTCACGTGATTAGATGACTTGAACAATGAATTGTACGACGGGCTTTGAAATACCATAACTTTGCGTACGAAGCTCCGAATTACATGATTTTTTTCACATTTTATTCCTCTTTTCGAGATAAACCATGTCGTGGGTTGCTGAAGGCAGCCCGACCCCGTATACTTGCGGTAGAGTGGTCTTGGAAATAAATAAAACTCTAATTTCCACACATCAAGTTTTAGGTCGATACGATGGATTTTTAGAGCCAGAAGATGCCCTTTTCGAGTTTGTTAGGTTACGAATGTCATTTCTGGTCAATACGCCTCTTGCATTGCGTTTGTCTCTTGGATATTCTATTTGCTTCCTGTTTCCTATTTGTGTTTCTCTCTCGTGTTGCACCCCTTTTCCGCTTTTTTTTTGTTTTCAAGTGATTAGACGACTAAAACAATGAATTGTACGACGGGCTTTGAAATACCATAACTTTGCGTACGAAGCTCTGAATTACATGATTTTTTTCATATATCATTCCTCTTTTCGAGGTAAACCATGCCGCGGGTTGCTGATGGCGGCCCGACCCCGTTTTTTGCTCAAAATGCTTTATTTAGGTCGATACGTTTGATTTTTAGAGCCGGAAGATGCCCTTTTCGAGTTTGTTAGGATACGAATGTCATTCCTTGTCAATACGCCGCTTGCGTTGCGTTTGTCTCTTGGATATTCGTTTTGCTTTCTATTTCCTATTAAGCTTTACATCTCGTGTTGCACCCCTTTTCCGCTTTTTGTTTTTGTTTTCACGTGATTAGACGACTGAAACAATGAACTGTACTACGGGCTTTGAAATACCATAACTTTTCGTATGAAGCTTCGAATTACATGATTCTTTTCACATTTTATTCCTTTTTTCGAGAGATACCATGCCGCAGGGTTCTGTAGGCACCCCAACCCCGTTTTTGAGCTCAAATGCTTGATTAAGGTCGATACATTGGATTTTTAGAGCCGGAAGATGCCATTTTCGAGTTTGTTAGGATACGAATGTCATTTGTTGTCAATACGCCGCTTGCGTTGCGTTTGTCACTTGGATATTCCTTTGCTTCCTATTTCCTATTTTCTCTCGTGTTGCACCCCTTTTCCGCTTTTTGTTTTTGTTTTCACGTGATTAGATTACTAAAACAATGAATTGTACGATGGGCTTTGAAAAATACCATAACTTTGCATACGAAGCACCGAATTACATGGTTTTTTTTCACATTGTATTCCTCTTTTCGAGATGAACCATGCCGCGGGTTGCAGAAGGCAGCCCGACCCAGTTTTCGAGATCAAAATGCTTTATATAGGTCGATACGTTTGATTTTTAGAGCGGGGAGATGCCCTTTTCGAGTTTGGTAGGATACGAATGTCATTTCTTGTCAATATGCCGCTTGCGTTGCGTTTGTCTCTCCGATATTCATTTTGCTTCCTATTTCCTATTTGCGTTTGTCTCTCGTGTTGCACCCCTTTTCCGCTTTTTGTTTTTTTTTCACGTGATTAGACGACTAAAACTATTAATTGTACAACGGGCTTTGAAATACCATAACTTTGCGTACGAAGCTCCGAATTACATGATGTTTTCACATTTTATTCCTCTTTTCGAGATAAACGATGCTGCGGGTTGCTGAAGGTAGCCTGACCCTGTTTTCGAGCTCAAAATGCTTTATTTAGGTCTATCGTTTGATCCTTAGAAACATCCATTGCATGTTCCGGTATTCCCTTGACCCATGATACTCCTTATTGCCTAGTCTAGCTTCGTCATCCTTATTTATCTTTATTTCATAGTTCACAAATCATCTACTGATCGATCTTTTTCTCGTGACATCTTAGTTCTAAAGCTGCACTTATTCCCCAGAGTTAAACCCTTGTACTACACAAACCGTATACTTGCGGTAGAGTGGTCTTGGAAATAAATAATACTATGATTTCCACACATCAAGTTTTAGGTCGATACGATGGATTTTTACAGCGGAAATTGCCCTTTTCGAGTTTGTTAGGTTACGAATGTCATTTCTTGTCAATACGCCGCTTGTGTTGCATTTGTGTCTTGGATATTCCTTATCCTTCCTATTGCCTATTTACGTTTGTCTCTCGTGTTGCACCCCTTTTCTGCTTTTCGTTTTTGTTTACACGTGATTAGACGACTAAAACAGTGAATTGTACGACGGGCTTTGAAATACGTTAACTTTGCATACGAAGCTCTAAATTACATGATTTTTTCATATTTTATTCCTCTTTTCTAGATTAACCATGCCGCGGGCTGCTTATGGCAGCCCGACGCCGTTTTCAAGCTCAAAATGCTTTATTTAGGTCGATACAATGGATTTTTAGAGCCGGAAGATGCCATTTTCGAGTTTGTTAGGTTACGAATGTCATTTCTTGTCAATACGCCGCTTGCGTAGCGTTTGGCTCTCGGAAATTCCTTTTGCTTCCTATTTCCTATTTGCGTTTGTCTCTCGTGTTGCACCTCTTTTCCGCTTTTTGTTTTTTTTTCACGTGATTCGACGACTAAAACAATGAATTGTACGATGGGCTTTGAAATACCATAACTTTGCATACTGATAACACTGAAAGTGTATCAATTTTAGGATAGGTTTTAGTGCCATTTTCGCATATATTTTATAGATAGATTTACATATGCGATATGATTACGAGTTTCACACATCCGTTTTGTTGGTTTCAGGTTTTTAGGCGATAAGGCCTAAATGAGATTAAAATGACGGATTCCTGATCAAAACCACTTAATTTGAAGATATATCTACTCAGAGCCAAGATTGAGCTTCAGAACCCAAAGGAACACCCGAGCAATGAGCGGAAAAGAGAAACTTCAAGGAAACAAGGGTGCCCGGTCGGGCACCATAGTCCACCCGCTCGGGTAAAACCTACGGGGTTTTACCCGCACACCTTGCACGACCCGAGCACGAAGGCAACGAGATCGGGTAGCCTTACCCGATCGGGCTGTTATCTTCTTCTTTTGCTTTCTCCATGAGTGAGTAGAGTCCCTACTGCGGGTAGGGATATCGGATTTGTAATGGATGAACAATGACTTGCGTTAATGCTTAGATTTATTGATTTATTCTTTATTTTCGGTTCTACGCTTAGCATTATCACTCTTACGCTAGTGCTGCCCGCTCAGCGACATAGGATTTCGGATTTTGCTGGAAGGTTAAAGAATGAATCCGGACCTGTTAAGTTGTAGATTAAGCTTGGCTAATGAGATTCTGACTGGTCGGTTAGTCATCTTAGGGATAATGATTGCGTACGTAAAGCTGCCATGGTACGCGGGTTAATCACTGCTGGAAGGTAGGGTTGCACGTACTCATGGTTAGGAGGTTTAGGCTCGGAAGAATCACTCCTCACCTTAGGGCATGAATTTCCCGTTGTCAAGATAGGTTGATAGATCTATGATCCTTAGTTGTTTCATCCATGCGATTCCCGGTATCCCGGACACCCGTAGTGTTTGTCATATCCGAGTTCATCCCCAACCTAGTATCGTTGTCACCATTTAGGTTAGTTTTAAGAATTTAGGATCACATCCCCTTCTATCTCTATCTGTCTTAGTTTAGTTCCATTCTTAGTTTTTGGCTGCCTAAGTCCCCAGAGATCGACCCTGGTACTACACGATCCGTATACTTGCGGTGAAGTGGTCTAGGAATATTTATAACTCGTGTTTCCACACGTCAAGTTTTTGGCACCGTTGTCGGGGACTAATAACGGCCTAGATTAGGGATTAGCTAGATTAAGATCTAGTCCTTTCCGGAGTCTTCTTTTGGTTTTTCGCATTTTTGTTTATGTTTTTGTTTTTCTTTATGGAGTCAAAAAACGAAAAAAAATTATATATATATATCTTTACCTCACAGAGCTTAATCGAGTTTGATGTCTTTTATCTTGCGAGGTAACATGGACGACTTCAACTCTTCCGGTGCCGACATAGCTGAATTGAGGCATCGACTTTCTGAGACTCGTCGTATGCTCTCTGATTTATACCAACCGCGATACTTTGAGCGATCATGGGAACCAACCGCTTGGGAGTATGAAGAAGAGATATACGACGGCTACAATCAACCTTACGGGAATACGTACAATCACGAATGGAACGATCACGCCTACATCCCGTATAAGAACACCGAGAGTATGGTGAATGCACAGCCATCGTTCTGGAATTTCCAGCCATGGACGGAACCCCAAACCCAGAGCTATCAGCCATATGTGCCTCAGCCATACCCGATTCAATCCGTAGCGGCCCACGATTATCCTGCCACGTACAACTGCCTCCTTGAACTGTTTCAGAATCGAGACAACTTGTTTATGGGAGTGAAGGTGGAACAAGAAAGCGCCAACAAGCAGATAGGCGATTTATTTGGACCATTGGGGCCGCAAGCTTCGGAACTCGCACAATGGGCATCGCAACCACAAGAGGTTGCGTCGGAAAGTTCAGAATTAAACCCTCGAGAATATGTCAGCGGGATCTACCTAAGTAATTTTGAGACGGTAGATCAGCCAAGTCCATTTTTTATTGAAGAAGAATACGAGTCTAACATGGCAATGGATGAGGCTACGGACATTGATGATCACACGAAGCAACCCGAGGTAGAAGAAGAATTCAGCTTAGCGGACACGATTGAGCAACCAAGCCCTATCGACTTCGTGTTCCCTGAAGGCAGTTTTGAAGGTTTAGTCGAGGAGACTTGTGAGGAAGTTCAATTTGAGGATTCCTTAGGTTTGAATCGCGTAGCGGTTGAGGAAGGTAGCTACAAGGTACCAACCAAGCCGCTCAACAACGAAAGGGAAGAGGAATTCTCCAACCGAGACTTCCACACAACCCTAGCTAAATGTGGAGCGGCATGGCAGTACATAAATGATCCCGAGATGCCAAGAAGCCACACAAAACGTCCAACTTATAATTGGGACATCGACAAAGTACCCACGGTAAAGATGAAGCCTTCACCCGAAAGGCTCACAAGCACAACATCTCTGGAAAAGCTGAAGGAAACGAACGAAAAATGCCTAACCGGACTTGGGAGCAGCACGACCAGAATGTTTGCACAGCACGATCTAGCATCGAACTTCGAAATCACCATGACCGATCTTAGGGAAGACGCTACCGATCGTGATAGGAATTCGGCAATTTCCCGTGCCGCACCTTACCGAGAACATATTGCACGCGAAACGCTACGGACGAGACGATGTCGAGGACGTCCACCTGATGAGTAGCACACTTTGGTCGAGCTAAAGACCTTAAACAAGCGCTTCTCGGGAGGCAACCCGAGCATATCCTTTAGTCGCTTTAATTTTCGTATTTTCGGACTCCTTTTTCAAATTTTATTTTTTTAGTTTTGAACAATTTTCTAGGACCTAGGAACCTATGATCTATCAGTTTTTGCTGCGCATGTTTTCCTAGTCTAATTTTTCGATTTTGCAGCAACCCCGATCGGGCAGACACCACCACCCGATCGGGCGATTTCAGGTTAAGGAGGACCCGATCGGGCGACATCACGTGGCCTGAACGGGTAGGTCATCAAAGGGGAACACCCGATCGGGCAGAACAGGGTACCCGATCGGGCACCGTAATTTCTGCACGGTAAGTTATAACTTCGAGTAACCCGAGCGGCCAATCCACTTCTCATTTCAATACCCGATCGTGCTTTCTCTACCTGTGACCCTTTCACGCCGGATTCTAGTCGCCAGAGCCGCTGGGTATTGCCGCCTTTTCACCGTCAAAGAAATTGGAGCTCGGTTACTCGAACATTCTCCCCCTCTCTCTAAAAAATCTGAAACTTTCCTCATTCCCATCACAATTTCAGGTAAATTCATAAACTATCTTGAGATTAGGACTGCTATGGGTTAGATTTAGGTCTGTTTAGGATGATTTAGGGTAATTTTGGTCGATTAGATCGCGATTCGCGAACTCCAGGTCGCGATTTCGTGATCTACCCGATCGGGCGTCTTTCTCGTCCGAGTCGGGCACTACCCACGGGGGTAATTCGATTATTTGTTACCCGATCGGGCAACACCTTGTACCCGATCGGGCACCTTGCAGAACCAAGCCGTATATTGATTTTTGTCTTTCGATTGTTTTGCAGATGGCCCCTAAGATCTTCCAAAGTTCAAAGAAGCGCAAATGTGACGCTTACGACCCAGAGCAAGGATGGCCAGCGAGATCGGATGCTATTACGGAGCTGACGCCGTACATGCCCATCACAACCTCTCACCAACAATACAACTACCGTACCACGACGTTCTTGTCCGGCCAGAAGCAGTAGTTCACGGAATTTCAGTCGCGGATCTTCCGGTCCCGCTTCCTATCAGACAAAGCGATGACCGCCCTTCACATAGGAGCGTACATAGACCACATCTTCGAGACGCTAGACTGGAGGGGACTGAGACATGCACGAGAATATACATACCGCAACTTGACGGCTGAATTCCTCGCCTCGTACGCTGCTTTCTTTCCCGAATCCAGAGATCAGGAGAGAGTTTTCATGGAGTTCCGCCTGCTGGGGCAGAACTACCGGCTCACCGCGAGACAGTTCGCGGCGATTCTTGACGTTCCGTACTGTAACTTCACAAAGATGTCAGAGCACAACCGGAGTCGTCAGGCAGAGTTTTGGGCCCAGATAGCATACGGAGAGTACTTGACTAGATCGAAGGCGAGCCACATATGCCACCCCACATTGAGGTACTTCCATTACTTCCTGGTTTCATCTATACTAGGAAAGGGAGCGCAAGGTGGTGTCAACAACACTGAGTTGGCCTACCTGAGGCAGGTGGTGCAGTCGGGTTATGCACCCGACGAGAGGGACATTGTGGATGTCGACCTGGCCTCGTTGGTGATGAGGCACTTCCTCGACATAGCCACCGAGAAAGTTAGCACAGACACGAAGATCATGTGCGGTGGCATTGTCACAATGATCGCACGGAGAGTCGGGATCAACCTTGGGATCCTGACCGAGGACAAGATAGAAGAGGAACCAGAGTTGAACCTCCAGAATCTGCGCAACCGAAGAGCAATCACATTGGAGAGGTACAACATCATTTGGTGCTATAAGGACGAGCATGGTCGGAACTTGGAAGTCGACCTCAGCAAGATTGAGGTGTCGGGCTTAGACGAGGAGGGATCCCGATTCAGGATTGATCCGACGATCGGGCACATAGGCCCGAGGCTAGTAGAGATGGATCCACCCCCAGCCACCGCACCAGGACCGTCCATCTCGAGGCAGCGCAGCCGACGCACCACACATTCACGTGCGCGTCCAGAGTATCCTCACCACCGCTCTGACTTCCCCTCGATGGAAGGAGTCTCCGACGCCCTCAGGTACGTAGCGGAGGAGACCAGGTACCAGTCATTCATGAGAGAGCAGAGGTACGACATAGAGGCTGCGAGGTATGCAGAGCAGCAGCGATTCCAAGAGCAATCCATCCAGCATACCTACTACCTCACAAAGTCCGTCCGGCGATTTGAGCGGCTCAGTATGACGCACTACCAGGAGCCCTACATTCCGATCCTGCAGGATTACCATACTGGAGCCATCCCATACCGTCCTCATATCCCATACGAGCTGGAGG
>CM071874.1:29860195-29878752 GCA_036759665.1 Gynandropsis gynandra
GAAGAATCACTCCTCACCTTAGGGCATGAATTTCCCGTTGTCAAGATAAGTTGATAGATCTATGATCCTTAGTTGCTTCATCCATGCGATTCCCGGTATCCCGGACACCCGTAGTGTTTGTCATATCCGAGTTCATCCCCAACCTAGTATCGTTGTCACCATTTAGGTTAGTTTTAGGAATTTAGGATCACATCCCCTTCTATCTCTATCCGTCTTAGTTTAGTTCCATTCTTAGTTTTTGGCTGCCTTAGTCCCCAGAGATCGACCCTGGTACTACACGATCCGTATACTTGCGGTGAAGTGGTCTAGGAATATTTATAACTCGTGTTTCCACACGTTACGTACGAAGCTCAGAATTACATGATTTTTTTCACATTTTATTCCTCTTTTCGAGATTAACCATGCTGGGTGATGCTGAAGGCATCCCGACCTCGTTTTCGAGCTCAAAATGCTTTATTAAGGTCGATACATTGGATTTTTAGAGCTGGAAGATACCCTTTTCGAGTTTGTTAGGATAAGAATGTCATTCTTTGTCAATACGAAGCTGGCGTTGCGTTTGTCTCTCGGATATTCCTTTTGCTTCCTATTTCCTATTTGTTTTTGTCTCTCGTGTTGCACCCCTTTTCTGCTTTTTTTTTCACGTGATTAGACGACTAAAACAATGAATTGTACGTCGGGCTTTGAAATACCACAACTTTGCGTATGAAGCTCCGAATTACATGCTTTTTCCACATTTTATTCCTCTTTTCGAGATAAACGATGCTACAGGTTGCTGAAGGAAGCCCGACCCTGTTTTAGAGCTCAAAATGCTTTATTAAGGTTGATACGTTTGATTTTTAGAGCCGAAAGATGCCCTTTCCGAGTTTGTTAGGATACGAAAGTCATTTCTTGTCAATACGCCGCTTGCGTTGCATTTGTCTCTTGGATATTCCTTTTGTTTCCTATTTCCTATTTGCGTTTCTCTCTCATGTTGCACCCCTTTTCCACTTTTTGTTTTTGTTTTCACGTGATTAGATGACTAAAACAATGAATTGTACGATGGGCTTTGAAATACCATAACTTTACGTACGAAGCTGCGAATTACATTATTTTTTCACATTTTATTCCTCTTTTTGAGATAAACCATTCCGCGGGTTGTTGATGGCAACACAACCCCGTTTTCAAGGTCAATATGCTTTATTTAGGTCGATACGATGTATTTTTAGAGCCGGAAGATGCCCTTTTCGAGTTTGTTAGGATACAAATGTCATTTCTTGTCAATACGCCGCTTGTGTTGCGTTTGTCTCTTGGATATTCCGTTTGCTTCCTATTTCCTATTTGCATTTGTCTCTCGTTTTGCACCCCTTTTCCGCTTTTTGTTTTTGTTTTCACGTGATTAGACGACTATAACAATGAATTGTACGACGGGCTTCGAAATACCATAACTTTGCGTACGAAGCTCCGAATTACATGATTTTTTTCACATTTTATTCCCCTTTTTTCGAAATACTAACTTTGCGTACGAGGCTCCGAATTACATGATTTTTTTCACATTTTATTCCCCTTTTCAAGATAAATTATGCAGCGGATTGCTGAAGGCAGCCCAACCCCATTTTCAAGCTGAAAATGCCTTATTAAGCTCGATACGTTGGATTCTTAGAGCCAGAAGATGCCATTTTCGAGTTTGTTAGGATACGTATGTCATTTCTTGTCAATACGCCGGTTGTGTTGCATTTGTCTCTCGGATATTCTTTATGCTTCCTATTTCCTATTTGCGTTTGTCTCTCGTGTTGCACCCCTTTTCCGCTTTTTGTTTTTGTTTTCACGGGATTAGACGACTAAAACAATGAATTGTACGATGGGTTTGAAATACCAGAACATTACGTTCGAAGCTCCGAATTGCATGATGTTTTTCACATTTTATTCCTCTTTTCGAGATAAAAAATGCTGCGCGTTGCTGAAGGTAGCCCGACCGCGTTTTCGAGCTCAAAATGCTTTATTAAGGTGGATACGTTGGATTTTTAGGGCTAGAAGATGCCCTTTTTGAGTTTGTAAGGATATGTATGTCATTTCTTGTCAATGCGCCGGTTGCGTTGCGTTTGTCTCTCGGATATACTTTTTGCTTCCTATTTGTTATTTGCGTTTGTCTCTCGTGTTGCACCCCTTTTCCAATTTTTGTTTTTGGTTTCACGTGATTAGACGACTAAAACGATGAATTGTACGACGGGCTTTGAAATACCATAACTTTTCGTACGATGCTCCGAATTACATGATTTTTTTTTTACATTTTATTCCTCTTTTCGAGATAATCCATGGCACGGGTTGCTGAGGGAAGCCCAACCCCGTTTTTGAGCTTAAAATGCTTTATTTAGGTCTATACGATGGATTTTTAGAGCCGAAAGATGCCCTTTTCGAGTTTGTTAGGATACAAATGTCATTTCTTTTCAATACGCCGCTTGTGTTGCGTTTGTCTCTTGGATATTCCGTTTGCTTCCTACTTCCTATTTGCGTTTGTCTCTTGTGTTGCACCCCTTTTCCGCTTTTTTTTTGTTTTCATGAGATTAGACGACTAAAACAATGAATTGTCAACGGCCTTCGAAATACCATAACTTTGCGTACGAAGCTTCGAATTATATGATTTTTTAAAAATTTTATTTCTCTTTTTGAGATAAACCATGCCGCGGGCTGCTGAAGGCAGCCCAACCCCATTTTCGAGCTCAAAATGCTTTATTAAGGTCGATACGTTGGATTTTTAGAGTCGAAAAATGCCATTTTCGAGTTTGTTAGAATACGATTGTCATTTCTTGTCAATACGCCACTTGCGTTGCGTTTGTTTCTCGGATATTCCTTATGCTTCCTATTTCCTATTTGCGTTTGCCTCTCGTGTTGCACCCCTTTTCCGCTTTTTGTTTTTGTTTTCACGTGATTAGATGACTAAAACAATGAATTGTACGATGGGCTTCGAAATACCATAACTTTGCGTACGAAGCTCCGAATTGCATGATTTTTTTCACATTTTATTCCTCTTTTCGAAATAAACCATGTTGCGGGTTGCTGAAGGTAGCCCGACCACGTTTTCGAGCTCAAAATGCTTTATTAAGGTCGATACGTTGGATTTTTAGAGCCAGAAGATGCCCTTGTCGAGTTTGTTAGGATACGTATGTCATTTCCTCTCAATACGCCGCTTGCGTTGCGTTTGTCTCTCGGCTATTCCTTATGCTTCATATTTCCTATGTGCGTTTGTCTCTCGTAATGCACCCCTTTTCCGCTTTTTGTTTGTGGTTTCATGTGATTAGACCACTAAAACAATGAATTGTACGACGGGCTTTGAAATACGATAACTTTGCGTACGATGCTCCGAATTACATGATCTTTTTCACATTTTATTCCTCTTTTCGAGATAAACCATGGCGCGGTCGCTGAAGGTAACCCGCACCCGTTTTTGAACTCAAAATGCTTTAATTACATTGATACGTTGGATTTTTAAAGCTGGAAAATGCCCTTTTCGAGTTTGTTAGGATATGAATGTCATTTCTTGTCAATACGCCGCTTGCGTTGCGTTTGTCTCTCGGATATTCCTTATGCTTCCTATTTCCTATTTGTGTTAGTCTCTCGTGTTGTACCCCTTTCCCGCTTTTTGTTTTTGTTTTCACGTGATTAGATGACTAAAACGATGAATTGTACGACAGGCTTTGAAATACCATAACTTTGCGTACGATGCTCCAAATTAGATGATCTTTTTCACATTTTATTCCTCTTTTCGAGATAAACCATGCCGCGGGTTGCTGAAGGCAGCCCGACCCCGTTTTTGAGCTCAAAATGCTTTATTTATGTCAATACGTTGGATTTTTAAAGCCGGAAGATGCCCTTTTCGAGTTTGTTAGGATTCGGGTGTCATTTCTTGTCAATACGCCGCTTGCGTTGCCTTTGTCTCTCGGATATTCCTTATGCTTCCTATTTCCCATTTGCATTTGTCTCTCGTTTTGTACCCCTTTTCCGCTTTTTGTTTTTGTTTTCACGTGATTAGACGACTAAACAATTAATTGTACGATGAGTGATAACACGTTATCCGTCATAGTACTTACTTCATTCATAGGTTTAGTTTTGATTAAATTTCTTGGATTTTACCGATTATTTGAGATTATTCGAGACTTTGATCTACTATTTCGTGTTTTGCGTAGGAAACGAAGACTTGAAGCAAACACGAAAGATTACGGCAAATTCACCCTGGAAACGTGACAAATTGACAAGATACCTCATGTGCACGGCCACGGAAGCAAACGGAACACTCAAACCTCGAGTGAAAGGAGCGGAAACAACAATTGGATGAGTACACGCTCGGGACTGGAGTGTGCCTGCTCGGGCTATGGTTTCAATTTAGAGCCAAACATCCCCGAGAGCAAGCACGACTCGGGCTATCATGCAAATTTCGTCTTACGCTAAGTTCCTCAAGGAAATCCTCAGTAAAAAGCGTAAAGTTGAAGAGGAGGAGACAGTGATGGTCACCGATGCAACATACGCTGTTATTCAACATGGGATGCCACAGAAATTACCCGATACAGGTCCCTTCGTCATTCCTTGCAAGCTTGGAAACGTGACCATCAAAAATGCCCTATGCGACTTAGGGGCTAGTGTCAGCATCATGCCACTTTCGTTGTACGAGAAACTTTATTTGAGAGTGATTAAATCCACGAAGTTGGTGTTACAAATGGCTGATTGATCAACGAAACTTCCAATCGGTATTGTGGAGGATGTACCACTTAAGGTAGGGGACTACTACGTTCCCGTTGATTTTTAGGTTTTGGACATGAAAGAAGATGAGAGAATACCCATTATCTTGGGGAGACCATTCCTCAATACCGCTGGCGCCGTCATCGACGTGAGAGAGTGGAAATTTACGATGAAGATAGGGGAAGCAACAGTGGAGTTTGGGTTAAATAAGCATCTGAAGAAAGTATCTAGGTTAGAGTCCGTTTGGTCCGTTGATTGCACAAGTGACCTATTGCAAGATCACAAGTCTAGAGGTACGGATCAAGATGACGACCATGGGAACGGACAACCCTCGAGAGCTTCGAAAGAAACGCAAGGCAAAGAAGTACACAAACGGCCAACACAAAACAGCAAGAAAAGCACGACCAAGCATAGGCTAAATCCCAGTCGTGCAACATTTTCGACCAAACCCAGCAAAGTACGCCCAACGATTCAGAATGACAAATTTGACAAGACGCTGATCTTGAACAGCGACATGATCGGGCAAGAGAAAAACATGGGAGAGCTACCTGATTTAGCAAGGCGGATGACGAGCGACACAACCGAGCGAAGGATACGACGCATGAGGCATCGCATACGAAGGCGAGGACGTCCACCTCGTCGGTGATGAGGACAACATTCGGTCAAGCTATCGACCTTAAACAAGAGCTTATCGGGAGGCAACCCGACTTTCGGACTTTCGCATTTTATTTTTCATTTCATTTTTTTCGGACTTATTCTTTTTCTTTTCACATTGATGTACTGGGTGGATTTGTATGCATTCTATTTGGATTGTGTGATTCTTTTCCACAGGTTTTTCGACGATAATATCATCCTTGAGGAGGAGACGCATACGACATCCAGCCGCATCAGCAACTCGAGACAGCAAGATACACAAGGTGAACCCGTTCTAACCCTTACTTCCCGTAGTTTGGTATGCGAGATTCTCTTAGATCTTGAACACCGAGACGGTGTTTCATTCAAGTCTAGGGGAGCACTCATCGAGTATCATGTGATTTGGATTAGATGATTTGGATTAGATGATTAGGATTAGATGTGGATTTATTTTTAGGAATAAACGGATTGATACCTAGCATGAATTTTCGAGCTTTAGTCATTATTGTGCAACTTTGTCGAATCGTGAACAATAGTCTAGATTTGCTTAGAAGTCTTTTGGATGCCGATTAGTTGAGTAGTTGTGCTTTAAACCATGATCTATAGTTGCATTCACCTCTTAGGTTTCAGTACCAAGTATCCATATCTCCGTGTATACCGGTTGATATTTGCTTGTTTGATATATTTTATCGTTCATTGATCATTAGATTCCACACGCTTATACTCTGCTGTCAATTTTTTCTTCTTGGATAAGTTTTTAACTATTTCATGTTTTCATTGACATGAGTACATCGAGATCGATGGTTCGGGTCTAAGTTGTGGGTTGAGGCGCTATTCTACGTCCTAAGGGTTAGAGCGATGCGTATTCTTTGGTAAAAATAAAAAGAGAAAAAAAAAGAAAAAAACAGTTCTTCAATGACGCACCTCTTCACTCCGCTAAGGTTACAAGACCTTATAAGTGTGCCATAGGCAGCCTGGATCTACGTAGAAAGCCCTCCCTCTTCGACTTCGACGTCCTAGGAACCAAGCGTGGATCTATAAAAACGAAAAAAAAAGGAAAGAAAAAAAGAATAAGAACAAGAATATGAGTTTAATGATATCTCGAGCTTAGGAAATTGGTATGGAGATCGCTTTGACGTTGTCTAGGGGTATGGATTAGACTTAGGTCATTGGTAGGATTGCATGGCTTGTGACTTTCGGTTGATAGAAGTCTGAACTACGTGCGCTTAGGCTTGCGTTCATGTGACGTGTTGTTTAATGCTAATTCTTCGAAGTTTTCGTACTAGTGTCCAATGTTGTTTAGCTCTTCTTGTACTCGATCCTTGATTTCCTCGAGGACGAGCAAAGGTTAAGTCTGGGGGAGTTTGATAACATGTTATCCGTCGTAGTACTTACATCATTCATAGGTTTAGATTTGATTAGATTTATTGGACTTTACCGATTATTTTGAGATAATTCGAGGCTTTTATCTACTATTTCGTGTTTTGTGTAGGAAACGAAGACTTGAAGCAAACACGAAAGATTACGGTAAATTTATTAAGATTAAATTCTACATATGTGACTTATTAATCATATATGGATAGAATTAATCATGACAGAATTACAAAACAACATTTGAACTATAAGAGGAAGGTTGAATGTGTTGTTGGAAGGGAAGGAGAAGACATTACCATTTGAGGCAATGCCCTTCACGTGAGAAGCCTACGGAGAATGCAATGGTGTTGTCACTTTCATTCTTCCCAAATGCAACATGGTGTTGTCATTTTAGGCATTAATTAGTTGTACTTGTAGGTTAATTTAATTCTTATTCTATTTAACATTTTTATGTTCTATAAGAAGAACACTCTCATTTATTCTCTTCGAAAAATCTGTTCTGTTTTTTTTAATCTTCTCAAATACCAAACAATGGACATGGAAAGCACAAAGATGGTTGTACCCGTGATTCTTAAAGGGCCAAACTATCTCTTATGGTCAAGATTAATTAAAGCAGCCCTAGGAGGCAAAGGCCTTTGGAAGCATATTGAAGAAAAAGAAGCTCAAAAGGTGACATCTCATAATGAACATGGGAAAGAAAACATCACCATGGTTCGGAGAAATGGACTCAAGAAAATCAAGCCGTCCTCTCCTTCCTTCAAAACTCCCTTGAACCATCAATCCTTGAAGCCTATTCCTATTGTGAAAGTGCAAAAGAATTATGGGACATCCTCAAGAAGGTTTTCGGCAACATCTCTAACATAAGCCGGATTTATGAAGTCAAGAGAGAAATCAACAACCTCAACCAAGAAGGAATGACTTTCAACAAACATTTTGGGAGGTTTAGATCTTTATGGGCGGAGCTAGACATCTTAAGGCCAAGCTCCATCGATCCAAAAGTCCTTAATGAAAGAAAAGAGCAAGATAAAGTCTTTAGCCTTCTCTTTACCTTGAGCCCCGCTTACAATGATGTTATCAATCACATCCTTAGGTCCGACACTCTACCAAGCCTTGAGGATGCGTGTGCTCAAATTCAAAAGGAAGAAGGGTCTCTTGGCTTATTTGGAGGCAAAGGCGAAATGGTACAATTAGCAAACAAGGGACATTTTCAAGGAGGTTTTGGCGGCAAACAAGGATTCAAAAAATGTGTCTATTGCAAAAAGGAGGGACATACTAAAGAGGAATGCTGGATTCTACATCCCCACCTTAAACCACCAAGGAACAACAATTTCAAGAATCAAAGAGCTCATTGCTCCAACAAGACTCAAGGAGAATCGGTCGGTGCTTCCTCTTCTCAAAACAATGGAGAAGAATTCAAAACCATGGCTGCCTATATGATGAATACTCAAGCTGAAATGGTTAAGAAGTCCGACCTCGAGGCACTAATCAAAGCATTGAAGGAAAATTCCGGTAATAAAGATGGTAAAGCTTTACTTGCATCTAAAAATATTAAGCCATTGTTAATTGATTCAAGAGCCTCTCATCATATGATTAGTGATGCTAATCTCTTAAAGAACATTAGACCGGCCCTAGGGAGTGTCATAGTAGCAAATGGTTATAAGGTTCCAATAGAAGGTGACGGAGTACTTAAACTTTTTGAAAAAGATTCAAAAGCATTATACTTGCTGAAATTCACATCTAACTTACTATCGGTTAAAAGAACCACAAATGACTTAAATTCTAATGTGATTTTTAGTCCTAATGAGGTTTCTTTTCAGGATATTAAGACAAGGAAAATATTTGGCAAAGGAGTCACCAAGGATGATTAATACATGCTTGAAGACACCAACTCTTTTTCGGATAATTCTAATGTTTTGGATGTTTCTAATGTTTTTAAATCTTTTTCAGTCTCTAGTGATGATGTTATTTGGAATGCTAGATTAGGACATCCACATTTTCGTGCCTTAAGCTTAATGTTGCCTAATGTTTCTTTTAAATCGGATGAATGTGAGACTTGCATTCTAGGAAAACATTGTCGAACTGTTTTTCTAAGTCTTTCACAAACTATAACAATTGCTTTGATCTCGTGCATTCTGATGTATGGACAACACCATGTCTATCTAGAGAGAACCATAAATATTTTGTCACATTTATAGATGAGAAATCAAAATACACATGGATTACCTTGTTACAATCGAAAGATAGAGTGTTAGAAGCATTTATAAATTTTCAAAACTATGTTACTAACCATTTTAATGCCAAGATTAAAATTTTTAGATCAGATAATGGTGGAGAATACATGAGCACAAACTTCAAACTACACCTATCCAAGCATGGCATACTCCACCAAACAAGCTGTCCATATACACCACAACAAAATGGTGTAGCCGAGAGGAAAAATAGACATCTAATGGAGGTGGCAAGGTCTATGATGTTCCATACAAGTGTACCAAAAAGGTTTTGGGGAGATGCGGTTTTAACCGCATGCTATCTTATAAACCGAACCCCTACAAAAGTCCTACAAGATCTCTCCCCATTTGAGGTATTAAACAAAACTAAACCTCTTATTAATCACTTACGAGTTTTTGGTTGTGTATGTTTTATCTTAGTACCTGGGGAACAAAGAAACAAGCTAGAGGCAAGAAGCACAAAGGCTATGTTCATTGGATATTCTACTACCCAAAAGGGGTATAAGTGTTATGATCCCTCTACACGGCGAGTTCTAGTATCCAAAGATGTCAAGTTCATGGAAGACAAAGGGTTCTATGATGAGAAAAATTGGGAGAATTTAAAAGACTTGGCTAGTTCACCCTCGGACCGAGCTAACAACCTCAAGAAAATCTTGGAGACACTTGGGTTAGGAAGTGTTGAACTTCCAAGAAGAAATGCGGCTGTCCAAGAAATGACTAGTGAGGGTACTTCCCTTGATCATGAGAGGGGGAATGAGGAAGAAAATATGGATGCATCCGCACATCCACTAGAAGAACATCCGGTTCATGACCAAGGAAGTACTCAACCATGTGAAGCACCGATAGAAACAAGTGATGAAGCTATTGAAATACAAGAAGCAGTGCAAGAAGAAGTGCAACCACTTAGGAGAAGTACAAGACTTATGATGAAGAATACACCGAGGGTTGAAACACAAGAAGTAGTGCAAGAAGGAGTGCAACAACTTAGGAGAAGTACAAGACTTATGATGAAGAATACTCGGGTGTACTACAATTGTGAGTCCGTGGCACATCCACTTCAAGCAACATGCTCTCTAGCCGTGTAACCTCATGAATATCAAGTCTTCATGGCCAACTTGGATGAGGAGTATATTCCGAAGACTTATGATGAAGCTAAAGAACATAAAGTGTGGAGAGATGCCGTGGGGAATGAGCATAAAGCAATGAAGATAAATGGCACTTGGTTTGAGTCGGAATTACCTAACGGAAAGAAAGCCGTCTCAAGCAAATGGGTTTTCATGATCAAATACAATAGTGATGGGTCCATTGAAAGGCACAAAGCGAGACTTGTGGCAAGGGGATTCACACAAGTATATGGAGAAGACTATGTAGACACATTTGCTCCCGTTGCAAAGCTTCACACCATCCGGATTGTACTCTCACTTTCCGTGAACCTTGAGTGGAACCTTTGGCAAATGGATGTCAAGAATGCATTTCTACAAGGGGAACTAGAAGATGAAGTCTACATGTACCCACCTCCGGGGCTAGAGCACATAGTTCAACCGGGAAATGTTCTAAGACTTAGAAAGGCAATCTATGGTCTTAAACAATCCCCAAGGGTGTGGTACCACAAGCTAAGCACAACCTTAAATGGACGTGGTTTTAGGAAATCCGAGGCCGATCACACATTATTCACCTTACCAAGCTCAAAGGGAATAGTGGTAGTGCTTGTCTACGTTGATGATATAATCATCACGGGAAGTGAACTTGAGGGCGTGGAAGCTACAAAGGTATATCTTAAAACCATGTTTGATATTAAGGATTTAGGTAAACTAAAGTAATTTCTAGGAATAGAAATATGTCGTTCTAAGGAAGGGCTATTTCTATCCCAAAGAAAGTACACCCTTGATATGTTGAATGAGCTAGGTACAATTGAAGGAAGAATTGCGAGAACTCCACTGGAAGATGGATACAAAGTAATGCGTAAGGGGAGATTGATGATGAGCCCTTTGGAGATCCTAAGCTTTATAGAAGAATGGTTGGGAAATTGATCTATCTCACAATCACTAGGCCGGATATTTGTTTTGTGGTGAACCAAGTGAGCCAATACATGCAAGCACCAATAACCTACCATTGGAAAATGGTAGAACGGATCTTGAGCTATTTAAGAGGAACTACGGATCAAGGAGTGTGGATGGGATGCAACAAGAACACGGAGATCGTAGGATATTGTGATGCGGATTGGGCCGGTGATCGAGTGGATAGGAAGTCTACCACGGGTTATTGCACATTTATAGGAGGCAATTTAGTTACTTGGAAAAGCAAGAAGCAAAAGGTTGTCTCATGCTCAAGTGCGGAAGCCGAGTACCGAGCAATGAGGAAGTTAACCAATGAGCTAGTATGGATCAAAAATGTTCTCACGGATTTTGGTATCGAGACATCATCTCCTATGACCATGCATTGTGACAATCAAGCCGCCATCCACATTGCGTCCAATTCGATGTTCCATGAGAGGATGAAGCATATTGAAGTAGATTGCCTCAAGGTGAGGCAAATGATTGACCAAGGGGTAATTCTACCATGCTATACAAGAAGTGAAGACCAATTGGCCGATATCTTCACCAAGGCTACTAGCAAGAAGGTTTGTGAGTCCATATTCCCTAGACTTGGACTCATTAGCATTCGGACATGAAATGTCTAACATGACAATGAGTTGTACTCTTTTTCCTAAGTGTGGTTTTGTCCCAAAGGGTTTTCCCACATAGGTTTTAATGAGGCAATGAGTCATGGTTCAAGCTTAACTATAGTAAGGCCTTATAGTTAAGCTTGAGGGGGAGTATTAAGATTAAATTCTACATATGTGACTTATTAATCATATATGGATAGAATTAATCTTGATAAATAAACATAACAACATTTGAACTATAAGAGGAAAGCTGAATGTGTCGTTGGAAGGGAAGGAGAAGACACTACCATTTTAGGCAATGTCCTTCACGTGAGAAGCTTAGGGAGAATGCAACATGGTGTTGTCACTTTCACTCCCCCCAACCGTTGGGAATACATCCAAACTCTCCACTCAATGGAATGAAAACACTTTCCTTTCCATTTCTCTCCAACTCTCAATCTATTTCCTCAATCTCTTAAACTCTAATTATTCCAACAAAATTCACCCCGAAAATGTGACAAAATGACAAGATACCTCATGTGCACAGCCACAAAAGCAAACGAAACACTCAAACCTCGAGCAAAAGGAGCGGAAACAACAATTGGATGAGTACACGCTCGGGCATGGAGTGTGCCCGCTTGGGCTAAGGTTGCAAAATTAGAGCCAAAAATCCCCGAGAGCAAGCACGACTCGGGCTATTGAAGAATATGGTCGGGCATGTGTGCCCGCTCGGGCTGTTTATGGTGCCCGATCGGGCTGCAAACTAGAGCAGAAAAACACCGAGAACCAGCCTGACTCGGGCTGGTAGTGGACACGCGCGGGCATGGGAGCCCGACCGGGCTGGTAGTGGACACGCGCGGGCATGGGAGCCCGACCGGGCTGGAAGTTGTGCATGAGCGGGCATGTGGTCTACCCGAGCGGGTGGTGGTTGTGCCCGAGCGGGCCGTCTAATCCGGAACAACCTCTTTTGAAGGTTTGAATGGGAAATTAAAGGAAATTGAAGCCATCTAGGGCTAGGGGACGAAGCACAGACAAGACAGAACACCTAGAGATACATGAGAAAGAGGAGAGAACACGGATTGAAGAATTTGGGCATCCGAAGGATTCATCCGAAGCCAACGCTCGGGATGATAGGGGAGTTGAACATCTACTTCGTTTTTGTTTGTTTCTCTATGCTTTCGGAGTAGATATGTTGTCATGGGTTAGGGATGCCATTGTAATGGATGTTTTATGTTATTAATGCGTGATTTTCGGTTTTTTCAATTGAATGGTTCGATAGGTTATAGATTTGCGCTTAATGCCTTCATACGTTGTTGATTTCAAGTTTGGATAAGACTAGATCTATTCTACTAAAATTAGGCACGTTTGATGGAGATTAGAGATTCGTCTAGGCTTGAGAGAGTCAGATTTGAGTCTCGTGATTGAACCTTCGAATAATTAGATTAATGAGACTGGTCGATTAATCTATTTAGAAATGGTAATAATCGAGGTAGAATTCCCATTGTTCGTAATGCCTCTAGAGGTTCCGCGCTACATAGGAATATGAGCGACGTTGATTTCCTAGATAGAGGATTTAGGCTTATGCCAAGTCATTTCCGTTAATAGAGGTCGAGTTCCCATCCGACATTAGAGGTTGAATTTCCCATCGTTCGTCATGCATCTAGAAGTTCCGCCCGCATAGGGATATGGGTGACGTTGATTTCCTAGGTAGGAGATTTAGGCTTACGCCAAGTCATTTCTAGCATTAGGGGTAGAGTTCCCTACTTTTCTTTATTCATCGACGTTGATTTCCTAGGTAGAGGATTAGATATTAGTTCCCCATTGATTGATACAAACCGAATTTCATGATCCATAGAAACATCCATTGCATGTTCTAGTATTCCCGACACCCATGATACTTCTCATTGCCTAGTCCAGCTTCGTCATACTTATTTATCTATAATTTCTAGTTCATTACTCGTCCATTGATTGATCTTCTTCTCGAGATATTTTAGTTCAAAAGCTGCACTTAGTCCCCAGAGTTCGACCCTTGTACTACACGAACCGTATACTTTCGGTAGAGTGGTCATGGAAATAAATAAAACTCTGATCCCAAACATCAGTATGCAAAGTTATAATATTTCAAAACCCGTCGTACATTTCGTTGTTGTAGTCGTCTAATCACGTCAAAACAAAAACAAAAATCGGAAAGGGGATGCAACTTCAAAAGCTCACTTAGTCCCCAGAGTTCGACCCTTGTACTACACGAACCGTATACTTGCAGTAGTTGCACCCGTTTTCCGCTCTTTGTTTTTGTTTTCACGTGATTAGACGACTAAAACAATGAATTGTACGACGGGCTTTTAAATACCATAACTTTGCGTACGAAGCTCCAAATTAAATGATTTGTTTTCACATTTTATTCATCTTTTCGAGATAAACCATGCCGCGGGTTGCTGAAGGAAGCCCGACTCCGTTTTCGAGCTAAAAATGCTTTATTAAGGTCGATACATTGGATTTTTATAGCCAAAAGATGCCCTTTTCGAGTTTGTTAGGATACGAATGTCATTTCTTGTCAATACTCCGCTTAAGTTGCGTTTGTCTCTTGGATATTCCTTTTGCTTCCTATTTGCTATTTGCGTTTGTCTCTCGTGTTGCACCCCTTTTCCGCTTTTTGTTTTGGTTTCACTTCATTAGACGACTAAAACCATGAATTGTAGGACAGGCTTTGAAATTCCATTACTTTGCGTATGAAGCTCCGAATTACATGATTGTTTTCACATTTTATTCCTATTTTCCAGATAAACCATGTCGCGGGTTGCTGAAGGCAGCCCGACCCCGTTTTCGAGCTCAAAATGCTTTATTTAGGTCGATACGATGGATTTTTAGAGCCGGAAGATGCCCATTTCGAGTTTGTTAGGTTACAAATGTCATTTCTTGTCAATACGCCGCTTGCGTTGCGTTTGTCTCTGGGATATTCCTTTTGCTTCCCCCTTTTCTTTTTTGTTTTTGTTTTCACGTGATTAGACGACTAAAACAATGAATTGTACGACGGGCTTTGAAATACCGTAACTTTGCGTACGAAGCTCCGACTTACATGATGTTTTGACATTTTATTCCTCTTTTCGAGATAAACCATGCCGTGGGTTGCTGAAGGCAGCCCGACCCAATTTTCTATCACACAATGCTTTATTTAGGTCGATACGATGGATTTTTAGAGCCGGAAGATGCCCTTTTCGAATTTGTTAGGTTACGAATTTCATTTCCTGTCAATACGCCGCTTGCGTTGCGGTTGTCTCTCGGATATTCCTTTTGCTTCCTATTTCCTATTTGCATTTGTCTCTCGTGTTGCACCCCTTTTCTACTTTTTTTTTCACGTGATTAGACGACTAAAACAATGAATTGTACGACGGACTTTGATATACCATAACTTTGCGTAAGAATCTCCGAATTACATGATTGTTTTCACATTTTATTCATCTTTTCGAGATAAACCATCCAACAGGTTTCTGAAGGCAGCACGACCCCGTTTTTGAGCTCAAAATGTTTTATTTAGGTCGATATGATGGATTTTTAGAGCCAGGAGATGCCCTTTTCGAGTTTGTGAGGATACGAATGTCATTTGTTGTCAATACCCCGCTTGCGTTGCATTTGTCTCTCGGATATTCCTTTTGCTTCCTATTTCCTATTTGCATTTGTCTCTCGTGTTGCACCCCTTTTCCACTTTTTGTTTTTGTTTTTACGTGATTAGACGACTAAAACAATGAATTGTACGACAGGCTTTGAAATACCGTAACTTTGCGTACGAAGCTCCGAATAACATGATTTTTTTCACATTTTATTACACTTTTCGAGATAAACCATCCTGCAGGTTTCTGAAGGCTGCCCGACCCCATTTTAGAGCTCAAAATGCTTTATTTAGGTCGATACGATGGATTTTTAGAGCCGGAAGATGCCCTTCTCGAGTTTGTTAGGATACGAATGTCATTTCTTGTCAATACGTCGCTTGCATTGCGTTTGTCTCTCATGTGCACCCTTTTTCCGCTTTTTGTTTTTGTTTTCACGTGATTAGAAGACTAAAACAATGAATTGTACGATGGGCTTTGAAATACCATTACTTTGCGTACGAAGCTCCGAATTACATGATTTTTTTCACATTTTTTCCTCTTTTTGAGATAAACCATGCCGCGGGTTGTTGAAGGCAGCCCGACCCCGTTTTGGAGCTCAAAATGCTTTATTTTGGTCGATACGATGGATTTTTAGAGCCGGAAGATGCCTTTTTCGAGTTTTTTAGGTTACGAATGTCATTTCTTGTCAACACGCCGTTTGCGTTGCGTTAGTCTCTCGGATATTCCTTTTGCTTCCTATTTCCTATTTGCGTCTGTCTCTCGTGTTGAACCCCTTTTCCGCTTTTTGTTTTTATTTTCACGTGATTAGACGACTTAAACAATGAATTAGATGACGGGCTTTGAAATACCATAACTTTGCGTACGAAGCTGCGAATTACAAGATTGTTTCACATTTTATTCATCTTTTCAAGATAAACCATGCCGTGGGTTGCTGAGGACAGCCTAACCCCGTTTTGAAGCTCAAAATGCTTTATTTAGGTTGATACATTTGATTTTTAGAGCCGGGAGATGCCCTTTCGAGTTTGTTAGGATACGAATGTCATTTCTTGTCAATACGCCGCTTGCGTTACGTTACTCTCTCGGATATTCCTTATGCTTCATGTTTCCTATTTGTGTTTGTCTCTCGCGTTGCACCCCTTTTCCGCTTTTTGTTTTTGTTTTTACGTGATTAGACGACTAAGACAATGAATTGTACAACGGGCTCTGAAATACCATAACTTTGCGTATAAAGCTCCGAATTACATGATTTTTCACATTTTATTCCTCTTTTGGAGATAAACCATGTCGCGGGTGGCAGAGTGCAGCCCGACCCCGTTTTCAAGCTCAAAATGCTTTATTTAGGTCAATAAAAATGGATTTTTAGAACCTGAAGATGCCCATTTCGAGTTTGTTAGCTTACGAATTTCATTTCTTTTCAATACGCCGCTTGCGTTGCGTTTGTCTCCCAGATATTCCTTTTGCTTCCTATTTCCTATTTGTGTTTGTCTCTCGTGTTGCACCCATTTTCCGCTTTTTGTTTTTGTTTTCACGTGATTAGATGACTAAAACAATGAATTGTACGACGGGCTTTGAAATACCATAACTTTGTGTACGAAGCTCCGAATTACATGATTGTATTCACATTTTATTCATCTTTTCGAGATAAAACATGCCGCGGGCTGCTGTTGGCAGCTCGACCCCGTTTTTGAGCTCAAAATTCTTTATTTAGGTCGATACGATGGATTTTTAGAGCCGGAAGATGCCCTTTTTGAGTTTGCTAGGATACGAATGTCATTTCTTGTCAATACACCGTTTGCGTTGCGTTTGTCTCTCGGATATTCCTTATACTTCCTATTTGCTATTTACGTTTTTCTCTCGTGTTGCACCCCTTTTCCGCTTGTTTTTGTTTTCACTTGATTAGACGACTAAAACAATGAATTGTACGACGGGCTTTGAAATACCGTAACTTTGCGTACGAAGCTCCCAATTACATGATTGTTTTCACATTTTATTCATCTTTTCGAGATAAACCATGCCGCGGGTTGCTGAAGGCAGCCCGAACCCGTTTTGGAGCTCAAAATGTTTATTTAGGTCGATACGATGGATTTTTAGAGCCAAAAGATGCCCTTTTCGAGTTTGTTAGGTTACGAATGTCATTTCCTGTCAACACGCCGCTTGCGTTGCGTTTGTCTCTCGGATACTCCTTTTGCTTCCTATTTCCTATTTGCGTTTGTCTCTCGCGTTGCACCCCTTATCCGCTTTTTGTTTTTATTTTCACGTGATTAGACGACTAAAACAATGAATTAGACGACAGGCTTTGAAATACCATAACATTGCGTACGAAGCTGCGAATTACAAGATTTTTTCACATTTTATTCATCTTTTCGAGATAAACCATGCCGCGGGTTGCAGAGGGCAGCCTAACCCCGTTTTCAAGCTCAAAATGCTTTATTTAGGTTGATACGTTTGATTTTTAGAGCCGGGAGATGCCCTTTTCGAGTTTGTTAGGATACGAATGTCATTTCTTGTTAATACGCCGCTTGCGTTACGTTTGTCTCTCGGATATTCCTTTTGCTTCTTATTTCCTATTTGCGTTTGCCTCTCGTGTTGCACCCCTTTTCCGCTTTTTGTTTTTGTTTTTACGTGATTAGACGACTAAAACAATGAATTATACGACGGGCTTTGAAATACCGTAACTTTACGTACGAAGTTCTGAATTACATGATTTTTTCACATTTTATTCCTCTTTTGGAGATAAACCATGCCGCGGGTTGCTGAGTGCAGCCCGATCCCGTTTTCAAGCTCAAAATGCTTTATTTAGGTAGATAAAAATGGACTTTTAGAACCTGAAGATGCCCATTTGTTAGCTTACGAATTTCATTCCTTTTCAATATGCCGCTTGCTTTGCGTTTGTCTCCCAGATATTCCTTTTGCTTCCTATTTCCTATTTTCGTTTGTCTCTCGTGTTGCACCCATTTTCCGCTTTTTGTTTTTGTTTTAACGTGATTAGACGACTAAAACAATGAATTGTACGACGGGCTTTGAAATACCATAACTTTGTGTACGAAGCTCCGAATTACATGATTGTGTTCACATTTTATTCATCTTTTCGAGATAAAACATGCCGCGGGCTGCTGCTGTCAATACCATAACTTTGCGTACGAAGCTCCGAATTACATGATTTTTTTTCATATTTTAGTCCTCTTTTCGAGATTCACCATGTCCCGGGCTGCTGATAGCAGCCCGACCCCGTTTTCAAGCTCAAAATGCTTTATTTACGTCGATACGATGAATATTTAGAGCTGGGACATTCCCTTTTCGAGTTTTTTAGGTTAAGAATGTCATTTCTTGTCAATACGCCGCTTGCGTTGCGTTTGTCTC
>CM071874.1:29891805-29903254 GCA_036759665.1 Gynandropsis gynandra
GCTTGCTGGAATTGCTGGTTGTTTTGCTGAAAAGTTTGCTGCCTTTGCTGAAACCCCGAAAACTTTACCGGTTGAGTCGTTCGATACGAAAGATTCGGGTGATTCCTCTAATTCGGGTTATAGGTATTCCCGAATTGAGTCTTTCCTTGCTGCTGGGCATAATTCATCTGTTCGAAATCCTCATGTGTTGTGCATTGATACGCTAAATGCTCTGTATCTCCACAGTTCACACAGTACATGGCGTTCGCTGCATTACCCGTTGCCCTGCTCTGATTCGGCTCATATAGACGACGAGTGCTGTTAGGCATACCTCTCGGTGTTGACCACATGGTGTGGTTCATGGTAAGGTTATCAATCAGCTCATATGCCTCCTCGACGCTCAGATCCATGAATGATCCTCTGGCAGCGTTATCCAACGTCGTACGGTGCTCATCTGAAATTCCGTTGTAGAAGGTTTGGATAACGTACCACTGCTCAAGACCATGGTGTGGATATAACTGTAGAAGATCTTTGAATCTGCCTCACGCCTTAAACAAAGTTTGTCCATCTCTGCATCTGAACGTTGTGATTTTCCCCTCATCTGAATCGTCTTGCTCGGAGGAAAGAAACGTGATAAGAACAATGTGCAGAGCTTATCCCAATTAGTGATAGATCCAGAGGGGAGCGATTGCAGCCAAGTTTTCGCTCTCCCCCCAATTGAGAAAGGGAAAAGACGCAATAATATCGCGTCCTCTGAGATTTCGTGTATTTTGAACGTACCAGAAAGATCAAGGAAGTCTTTGAGGTGCTGATGGGGATCCTCATGATTTCCACCCATGAATTGCTTCTAATAAAGCATGTTGATCATCGTTGGCTTAATCTCGAACTGTTCTCTCGCAACAGCAGGCATCCTTATGGCTGTTTGCACGTTATTCATGTTCGGCACCATGTAATCCCTGAGACGACGTGGTGGAGAAGCCTGTGGTTCTCGCGGTTGAGGCGCGAGTGGCTGTTGCTGCATATGCCCCAAATTACCGAGAGATAACTGAAGCTGTTCGTGGCAGTTCTGATTATCCATATCTCGTTGATCTGACGGCTCTGTGTTACCTTCTTCCTTGCCCTTTCTCAGTTGTCTGCAAATTCGCTCGATCTCTGGGTCGATTCGAAGTAGATTAGAAGTGCCTTGAGACATGGTCATAAATCGACAAAGGAAAAACGAATGGAATTAGGTAGAAAGAATCGAAAGAAAACAAAAACAAAGCAAGAAAGACTCTAGGCTCGAATCTAAGACGCGTTGACTATAGTCCCTAGAAACGGCGCCAAAAACTTGATGCGTTATCAAAGCTAAACAAATAACCTAAACTACCCGCAAGTGCACGGCACGTGTGTAGTACTTAAGGTGTTGATCCCACAGAGACTATGCAACGCAACTTAAACTCAAACTACGAATCAAACTTGCTAACGAACGAAATATGGTTTTAAGAATGAAATACTAAAAGAAAATAAATAAACTAGTTCTTAAGAATGAGACAAACGTTCCAGGAAACCGGTTTCACCACAAGACTACCGAAACCAACAATCAATCTATCTATCATGCAATCCCAGTCAAGTTATCTAAGGCAGACGATCCTAATATGATATCTACCCTCTCTCGAGGCATAGACACGTGATCTAGTCAAGTTGCCCCCTACTTTCGTGGCTGACACCCTGAACTAAACCCATAAGATCTGTGGTTCCTCCGTTTTACCCTCAACCGTTGCTACCCTACTTTCGTGGCCTAACCTCGGTTGTTCTAAACCTGATCTTCTAGGACTAGAATTCTCCTTTCGGTCCTTCTCCTAACCCCTAACACATGCATCTACGTGGCCCTTTGTAAACCAAGTCTTTTAAGCACTCAGATAAAGAATAGATAAATGAAAACGGGAAGATGCATTCAAAGATAAATCAAAAGTGGTTCCGAGATAGCCAAGGGCTAATCCCTTCTCCTAGAACAAAAAAACTACTCGCTCATGCGTCAGTAAACATTCATAAACGAAATAGAAGGTCTCACGAAGATGAAAATCGAAAGAAACGGAAGTGTTAAGTTAATCTCCAATGCTCCTCGTAAGTGTCCTTCGCAAGAACCTTCTTCCTCTCTCTCTCGATCAAGAACTGAATCATGAATCAATGAATGTCGATCTCTGGCCCCTTTAACCTCCTTTAAAGTCGTTTTCCTTATTGTATGAGTCCCCCACAAACTTCCATTTGTTTTAAGTCAAATTAATTTATTTTAAGTTGCAGGTGACGGTCGCGACCCGCGCGGGCAGAGGAAATGACCCGCTCGGGTACGGCGCAGAAGATCGTGCAAGAACGCGATGAAAAAAAGGCTGCCAGCTCGGGCTCAAGGGGTGCCCGCTCGGGCACAAGGCCTGCCCTCTCGGGTTCATGCCCCGGGCGGGGTATTTCTCGCTCGACTCGTGCTCAATTTGCTGCCCAAAATTGCCGTAACAAATGTCCGCTCGGGCTAGGGAGTTACCCGAGCGGGTAGTGACTATTCCATATAGATTCTCGTCCCGTTTGTCCCGTGATGATCTTCGATGTTGGTACTTTGTTTCGTGCACGTCCTTTAGCTCCGAAATGAACCGAATACGCATAGAAACCTGTAAGAACATGAAAACACGAAAACAAGTAAAACGGATACGGAATCATACGTAAAGCATCGCATATATATCATAAACATCTCTAAAATCATGCAAGAAATACGTATGAAAACGAGATGATCAGTGGATGGGGCACTTATAAGATGGTGGCAATCCTAACGGTGTAAATTGGGATATCGATGAGGCTAAGGCGGTCTCACACGCCTTGGTCATAAGGAGCGTGGTACTTTTTCATTTTTGGGCTTGGATAGATGGTGGTGGTGATCATAAGGGCATAAGTTATGGTGTACTTCTTCATTTTTTGGATTGGATCGAGAGTCCCTAGTCCAATGACCCATCATACAACAATTCTGACACTTGTCTTTTTATATATCTCGGTTCTTGCTAGAACCAAATCCACCATCATCTACGGATTTACGATGTTTTTTTTTCGACGATGTTTCCTCGACTTGGAGCCTCTAAAAGAACTTTGTTCTTATTTTCACTCCTTCATCCGTTCAATCCATTCCACTTCAAGGAGGTAAACTTTATTCTTTGCCTCCAATGTGGGCTCTAACAGCTTAAACCATTCTTTTGCGACGTTGAATCTCCTAGTTATCTCTTCCAACGAAAGTGTTGACAGATCTAGCAAAATTTCAATGGAAAGTGTTATCTACCTGAATCTAGGAGGTACAACTCGTACGTATTTCTTGACCACCTTATGCGATGGTTTTGTGTCTCCAAGAATGGCTAGCTGATTCACTATGTCAGAGAGATGCATGACAAAATTTTCAATCGTCTCACCATCATGGAAAGCTATCATCTCATACTCCTTACGCACTAGATAAGAGTAGACATGCATAGACTCAACCGATTCCCAAGCCTCTTTCGCATTCTTCTTCATGACGAGCGAAGTGATCATCTCCGACAGCACATGCGCATAATGACTTCAAGTACTATCTGATCTTTCTGCTCGTCATTAGTACCTACCTTGATGCGTGCCTAAAATCCACGGGTTCAGAGAATCACCTTCATCCTTAAGGACCAATCCCCATAATTAGTCTTCATGAGCATTAAAAAAATATTGCATTATCCACCTCCTTAACCACCTTCTGCACCACGTAGTTGCCATCATCCCGACATTGACTACGGTAAGCAGAAGGAGGAGAAACAGGCTATTGATTTCATCTTGTGTTTATGGGATATATTGATGCTCCAGTTTTGTGTGAGATCGATGACATTGCTCAATAGATCGATTAAACATGCTCTGATATCAATTGCTAGAAATAATTATTATCTAAGAGAAGGATAAGAGGAGGAACACAAAATATTGGTGTTTTGAAGTTGTGATTTTCCATTCTATTTCATCAAAATTACTAGGAGAAAAAATTACAATGGAAGTAAATTACCCACTACCCCACTGACAATGGTAAATGGATCACTTACCCCACTAACCTCATTTTCTCTAGTAAATGACCACTATCGAAATCCACTAACGAATAAAGTTAAGAAAATAAGAATAACATATAAAATAAAAATATTATCCAACACGATCGAGGGCTTTTGTTTTAAAGCGTTTATGACTCCATTATGAAATTATACATCTGAAATGTTGCTTTAATGCTGAATAAATGGAATGCATAACCAGATTAATTGGATGTTAGTTTGGGTTCATGTGTCTATTCGATTGAGTGTTGAAAAAGCATTTATAAGCACTAAGTTCATAATATCAAACTTACGATGATATACAACATCGTAAAAACAAATTATCGAGAGTGGACATCGAGTGAGGACGACTACAGATGAAGGCGGAGATGAATATGAGGGATGAATGCAAGGACGAGAGAAGAAAGCGATCATTACATATGAGAGATGGAAGACGTGAGACAACGTGAGACATCAATAGATAAGAATGCAAGGACGAAGGCAAATGAGATCACGACATATGAAGGCGAGGATGAGAGACTTGGGCTTGGGCAAAGATGATAGATGAGAGGCGGCACAAGAGATAAAAGAAGATGAATGTGAGGATGAAGGGGAAAGCATCAAAAGATGAACACGAGAATGAATGCCAATGTTCATTTTTTTTTCTTTAAGCACTAAAACAATGTTGTTTTGACGTAGATTTTTTTTTAAGGAAAAAAAACTACCTAGAGGTTAATCAGTGCACCAGGGGTGCCCAGCGTCTAGGCAGATGCCTAGAAATCGTTTTAGAACCATTGTTATTAGAGTGTTCTTAGGGTTGTTTTCCATCAATTTCTATTTTTCTAGATGTAGTGCTGAATTGATGGCTTAAACTAGTCATCTAAGTTCATGACAACGAAGATGACCTAAACATTTTAAATTCCAATTGAGAACTCTAATCGAGTGATGAGGTTAAATGATCCACCACTCACACTGAACGGACTCTATAAAAAATCATTTGGGCATAGCATTTTGAAAAACCTGTTTCGTTAAGTATCTATCTTGAAAAACGTGAAGAGCTATGGTTGAGAAGTGTGATGCTCAGATCAAGTGTTTCTCAAGAAGGTTAAGGTATGGGTGATTTGTGTATCAACGTGTGAACATAACTGGTGAGTACAATGCATTTCTTGTGGGACCGTTAGGAAATATCTGAACCGTGTGGGATGTCTATCGTCATTATACTGTACACATAGTAATTAAGAAATATGATCAATATATAAGAATATAAACTTATGTAAGAGATCAAATGAATCGTTATCCTTCATGTAATACAAATATGTGAGTCTCACTACTAGAAATTTATGATTTATAGACGGAAATTTTGGATAGACCGTCTGGTCGTAAATTTACAGAAAATTTTATGAAAGATTATGGATGGGTAAAGGAAATCATATAGAGTTTGTCCATCTAGAATCAATCTGTATATATGAACGAGTTACAATCAAGTTATTAACTCATTTGGATTTAATGGAAGAATCGTTGGACATTTGTAGTTTACAAATGGTTTTCTTGTCTGTCCAAAATTTTTCAAGCGGTCTATACGTCTGTTCATCAATTTCAGACATAAATACATTACTACCGTAAATATTGATGAATCAGAGAAGTCTATCATTTGGTCTGTAATTCGTCTTGATTTATCTCTAATCCATCCAAAAATCACTTGTATAACCCACACACCACCTTAATTTTTTTCTGGACAAAATTATCATTTCTTCTACTTAATATCATCTTTATATTTCATATTATAATGACATCATCCTTAAGATCAAAATTTTGTTTCAATATAATAGATGTACAAAAGAATATAGCTGAAAAGTCACGGTGTCTCGAAGAAATTTGTGGAAGGTGATACACAATTTATGATGCTAGTGAGAAATCAACAAGTATACAAAGAAACCGGCTATATGGTTTGTCAATGCTTTAAATGCATGAATGAAAATTTTATGACAGCGGTAATTGCTTTTTTATCTCATAAAAAAATTTGCACCACGAAATATAATAAATATACTACACAAATGATGACATTGAAATGAATCAAGATGTTGAAATTAATCCTTATGATGAAATGGTGCGAATACTTTATATAAAACCAAGATTCAAGTGATGATACAAAAACATTTTTTTAAATGTTTGATAGTGCTAAACATTAACAATATGAAAATTATAGAATAAGTCTTTCACAATTTTCTTTGTTTGCACATGTAATGAATTTGAAGACATATACTAATCTTTCTATGAGACAAAGGAAATAATAAGATATTTGGATTTATTTTAATGTAAAAATATTGATGGTTGTCAAGATAATTGCATGATTTTACAGGAGTAGATAACATATTCTAAAAAATTATCGATTTGTAGAATAGATATGTTTTACTTAACAAAAAGAAATTGTTTCCATATCATCGTATGTGGTTGATCATCTTGTTTTAATATGTATTTCTCACATCATTTATAGATGTTTACGATATACTTGGTATGCGATTGAAACGAAGTTTTGCAGACTGACAAAATCAGTATACCTTTCTTTCTCGCAAATTTGTGGCTTTTTAAGTACGCCGTCAAATTTCAGGACTCGGTTCGGACCTCCACTTAGTTTCACCCAAGCTTCATCCTGGTCACAACTCATCACCTTTTGAGATTTTGAGAAGAGTTGCTCTTTGGAGAGTAGACCACTAGTTAACTGTACTCCTAAGGGAAAGGTGTACAGTATAAGGGATTCGCCTTTGCCTCAGACAGAAGATGAACAAATTTCCCGTAATGTTGCTAGATGGGATAATGTTTACGTATGATTTTGTATCTGTTTTACTCATTTTCGTGTCTTTACATGTTTTAATGCAAATTCGGTTCATTTCGAAGCTAAGAAACATACACGGGACAAAGTGCTAGCATCAAAGATTTTAACAGAGCAAATGGGACGAGAAACGGGGCAAGACAACAACCTGCATGGCCAACACCATGCATAGCATGATCGAGCACATGAGGGAATGGAGTGCCCGACCGTGCAGCACCATTAGCCCAACTGGGCTCAACAATGGACACTCATGCCCGACCGTGCACTAGCCCCTTGCACGACCGAGCTCATCAACCAAAGCCATAGCAATGACCATGCACTAACTCCAGCCACACTAGGCTCTTGAGACAACAATCTTCCCCAAATGTTCAGCACGGCCTGGGCTCCTATGTTGCACGATCGGCCAACACAAAGAGGAAGTTGCATGATCGGGCTTATCCTATTACACGGTCGGGAACCAGCTTCTGAGTTGCAGCACGATCAGGCAGACCTTGACGCACGATAGAGCGTGAAGACAGACCTGCAACACGAGAACAAATGAAATGTCACCACGGAAAGGGAAAAGAAGAAGAAAAATAAAGAGAAGAGAAAAGGAAAGAAGGATATTCAATCGGGTTTAGAGAGTTATAGACGTGAGACAACAGACACGAGGTTAGATAGACAGATAGATAGAGAGTTGCAGAGGAGACATTCAAGGGCATTGGAGATCAATCGAAGACTTCGGTTTTGTTTGGTTTTGATGTTCCTTAAACTATCTATTTTGATTATGTTTTTTGTTTTCGGGTGCATGAGCGAGTAGTCATTTTGTTCTAGGAGAAGAGATTAGTCCATGGCTATCCCAGAACCGCTTTTGATTTATCTTTGAATGCAATTTCCCGTTTTCGTTTATCTGTTTTTTTCTGAGTGCTTCATTGACTTGTATTTATGATGGCCACGTAGATGCATGTTTTAGAAACTTAGGAGAAGGACCGAAAGGAGAATTCTAATTCCGGATAATCAGGTTTAGAACAACCAAGGTTAGACCACGAAAGTAGGGTAGCAGCGGGTGAGGGGAAAATGGATGAATCACAGAATTTATGGGTTTAGCTTAAGGTGTCAGCCACGAAAGTAGGGGATAACTTGACTAGATCATGTGTCTATGCCTTGAGAGACGGTAGATATCATATTAGGATCATTTGTCTTAGATAACTTGATTGGGATTGTATGACTAGATAGGTTGATTGTTGGTTTCGAAAGTCTTGTAGTGAAACCGGATTCCTAGAACGTTTGTCTCACTGTTAAGAACTCGTAGTTTATTTGCTTTTAGTTATTTCATTCTTAAAATCAATATTTCGTTCGTTTACAAGTTTGATTCGTAGTTTGAGTTTAGGTTTGTTGCGTATCCTTGTGGGATAGACACCTAGAGTCCTACACACGTGTCGTGCACTTGCGGGTAGTTTAGGTTAATATATGTTTAACTTTGAATAACATCAAGTTTTTGGCGCCGTTTTTGGGGACTATTGTCAACACGTCTTAGATTCGAGCCTAGAGTCATTCTTTTTTTTTGTTTTTTTTTCATTTCTTTCGTTCTTTCTACCTAAATTCTTTTATTTGTCCTTCGCAGAGTCGTCAGATCAAAGTAGAGATGGATAATCAGAACGATATGTTGAACGACCATGGACATATGCAGCAACAGCAACTCGCACCGCGAGAACCACATGCTCCTCCACCATGTCGCTTCAGAGATTACGTGGTGCCGAATATGAACAACGTTCAATTAGCCGTATGGATGCCTGCTATTGCTAGAGAACAGTTTGAAATTAAGCCGGCGATAATCAACATGCTTTATCAGAATCTAATCATGGGTGAAAATCACGAGGGTCCCCATCAAAATCTTAGAGAATTCTTAGAGCTTTCCGGTACATTAAAACTACACGGAGTCTCGGAGGACGCGATCTTACTGCGTTTCTTCTCCTTCACAATTGGGGGACGAGTGAAAAATTGGCTACAATCGCTTTGCGCTAATTCAATCACTACTTGGGACCAGCTCTACACACTGTTCTTATCACGGTTCTTTCCTCCGAGCAAGACGATTCAGATGAGGGGGAAATCACAACGCTTAGATGCAGAGATGGAGAGACGCTGTTTAAGGCGTGAGGCAGATTTAAGGATCTTCTACAGATGTGTCCACACCATGGTCTCGAGCACTGGTATGTTATCTCAAATTTTTTACAGTGGAATTTCATACGAACACCGAACGACGTTGGATAACACTACTAGAGGATCATTTATTGATCTGAGTGTGGAGGAGGCATACGAGCTGATAGATAACCTCGCCATGAACAACACCATGTGGTCCACACCGAGAGGTATGCCTCACAGCACTCGACGCCTATATGAGCCGAATCAGAGCAGAGCAACGGGCAATGCAGCGAACATCATGTACAACGTGAATTTCGGAGGTACAAAACACGTGGCTTATCAATGGATGCTGCAAGAGAACATGGAATACATGATTTATACCCAGCAGCAAGGAAACACGCAATTCGGGAGTACCTACAACCCGAATTAGAGGAACCACTCGAATCTTTCATATCGAATGACTCGATCGGTGAAGTATTCGAGATTTCAGCAAAGACAGCAACCGTACCAGGAAGATAACCAGGAAATTCAGCATGCTCAGCAAGTTCCGCAAGCTCCTCAACCTCCTCAAGCCCATTCGTCAAACCTTGAGGCGGTGATGCTCGAATTTATCAAGGAGCAAAGGCAGCAACAATCGACTCAATCCAAATTCAATGCGGATGTGGGGACAGCGCTTAACGAGCTCAAAACTCAGATGGAATCCTTAAGCAAGCATGTGAAGAGCTTAGAGAACTCCATAGCACAGCAAGCTACTTCGTCCTCTCGGAATCCTAGACAACTTCTCGGTAAACCCGATCAAAACCCGAGAGAGTATATGAACGCTATTACCGTGTGCATCACTGATATGATCGAGCGCTCGCCCTCCAAAGAGCAAGACCAAGTTGCTGGAACGTCCATGAAAGAAGGCAAAGGTACCATCACGATTATGGAAGGTGTTGAACCAGATTTGGAGAAACCATATGTTGCTCCACCGGCGTACAAACCTCCTATATCGTTTCCTCAGCGGTTGGTGAGCAACAAGAATGAAGAACGAGTGGGCAGATTTATAGAGGGCCTCAAGAAGCTTGACATCAACATCCCATTCGTGGAAGCGCTCCAAAAAATGCCAAATCACGCCAAACTCCTCAAGGAGTCTCTTTCCAAGGATAGGCGTATCGAAGTGAGACAGTAGCACACACCGAGGAATGCATCGCCATTCTTCAAAATACGCAATCCCCGAAGTTGATGGACTCCGGAGGCTTCTACATTCCATGCACAATAGGTAATATTGAAATTGACAATGCTTTGCGTGATTTAGGAGCAAGCGTGAGCATAATGCCACACTCGGTCTTCAAGCGGATGAACTTTTATGATCTCAAACCTACAAAGATGTCTCTACGCCTCACGGATCGCTCATTAAGATATCCGATGGGAATTGTTGAAAACGTTCCACCAAGGTTGGTAATCTTTGCATTCCCGCTGATTTTTTTTGTACTTGACATAAAGGAAGATGCTAGGGTGCCAATTATTCTTGGTAGACCTTTCTTAGCTACTACAGGTGCCATGATAGACGTAGAACAAGGAAAGCTTTCTTTACGTGTCGGAGATGAGACAATAGAGTTCAACTTGTCCAACTCCATGAACGGACCCTTATTCAAGGAGTCTTGCTGTAGAGTTTACTCGCTGGAAGAGTTAAAGAAAGACACACTTGATCAAGTAAGTTTTTTTTATCCTCTTGTGTGATGCTTAACATGAGTTTGCGAAGATGCATATTTACCAACGAAGGAGCCGAGCTGTACACGAAGTTCATGAGTGCTATTGCAGCACTAGGAGAAGCCCCATGTGAGGAGATACCACACGAAATGTATGCTGATTTCAAATTGGAGAAGGCACCCGAACTTGAGCTCGAACCTCCTTCATCTTCTTTTCCGTATAAGTACGTTGAATGTGATAAAACATATCCTGTTGTTATGAATCCTAACTTGAGTGCAGATGAGATCAGGAAACAACCCACTCGCGTAAAGAAGCGTAGGACAGTCAGCTCTTCAATATGTACGCACAGAAATTCTACGGAAGACAGCCACGATCCTTCCACTGAAACTCAAAGGAGGCTGCATCCGCACTTGCAAGAGGTAATGGAAAAAGAAATCATAAAACTTTTTTATGCAGACGTGCCAAAGAAACAAGCAGTGTCTAAAGGATGGCACGATAAAAGGATCTTACCTCATGACTTCCAACTAGGTGACTTTGTTCTACTTTTCCATTCTCGTCCTAAGCTTTTCTCGCACTAACTACGTCTCGTTGGTCTGGTTCTTTTCACGTACGAGAAGTCTTCACACATGGAGAAGTGGAACTATGGAGCGATCCGAGCGGAACATTCAAAGCTAATGGACATAAACTAAAGCTCTATCAAGCCGCTAAACTGGTTGAAAGTGGAAACTTGATCATCTCGTTTTCATACGTATTTCTTGCACGATTTAGGAGACGTTTTTGATAC
>CM071874.1:29944499-29956600 GCA_036759665.1 Gynandropsis gynandra
CTCCAATTCCACCCGAGCGGACACTCCATCTTGGTCGTGTTCCTTGAGTGCCCGAATCGTGCAAAGCTACGGGGGTAATTGGCAGCAATTAGCCCGATCGTGTACACTTCCAATGCCCGAGCGGGCATGTCTTGAAATGTTGTTTCCGCTCCCTTCGCTCGGTGTTTGAGTGTTCACTTTCAGTCCATGGCCTTGCACAAGTCGAACCTTGTTACTCAACTACGTTTTCGGGGTTAGATTGCCATAATCACTCGTTTTTCTCCTCATGTATTCGTTTCCTATGCAAAACACGAAATGTAGATAAAGTCTTTGAATAAACTCAATAAGTGAATGAAATCTAAGTAATCTACTCAAAACTAGACCTAAGAATGATATAAAAACTACAACGGATTACGTGTTATCATGTACGACGGGCTTTGAAATACCATAACTTTGCGTATGAAGTTCCGAATTACAAGATTGTTTTCACATTTTATTCCTCTTTTCGAGATAAACCGTGTGTTGCTGAAGGCAGCCTGACCCCGTTTTCGAGCTCAAAATGATTTATTTAAGTCGAATCGATGGATTTTTAGAGTCGGAAGATGCCCTTTTCGAGTTTGTTAGGATACAAATGTCATTTCTTTTCAATACGCCGCTTGCGTTGCGTTTGTCTCTCGGATATTCCTTTTGCTTCCTATTTCCTATTTGCGTTTGTCTCTCGTTTTGCACCCCTTTTCCGCTTTTTGTTTTTTTTTCACGTGATTAGACGACTAAAACATTGAATTGTACGACGCGCATTGAAATACCTTAACTTTGCGTACGAAGCTCCCTCACATTTTGTTCCTGTTTTCGAGATAAACCATGCCGCGGGTTGTTGAAGGTAGCCCGACCCCGTTTTCAAGCTCAAAATGCTTTATTTAGGTCGATACGATGGACTTTTAGAGCTGGAAGATGTCGTTTTCGAGTTTGTTAGGATACGAATGTCATTTCTTGTCAATACGCCGCTTGCGTTGCGTTTGTCTCTCGGATATTCCTTTTGCTTCATATTTTTATTTGCATTTATCTCTCGTGTTTTACCCCTTTTGTGCTTTTTGTTTTTCTTTTAACGTGATTAGACGACTAAAACAATGAATTGTACTGACGGGCTTTAAAACGCCATAACTTTGCGTATGAAACTCCGAATTACATGATTTTTTTCACATTTTATTCCTCCTTCCGAGATAAAACATGCCGCGGGTTGCTAAAGGCAGCCCGACCCTGTTTTCGTGCTCAAAATGATTTCTTTAGGTCGATCTGATAGATTTTTAGAGCCGGAAGATGCCCTTTTGAGTTTGTTAGGAAACCAATGTCATTTCTTGTCAATACGTCGCATGCATTGCGCTTGTCTCTTGGATATTCCTTTTGCTTCCTATTTTCTATTTGCGTTTTTCTCTCGTGTTGCACCCCTTTTCCGCTTTTTGTTTTTGTTTTCACGCGGTTAGACGACTAAAACAATGAATTGTACGACGGGCTTTGAAATACCATATCTTTGCGTACGAAGCTTCGAATTACAAGATTTTTTTCACATTTTACTCCTCTTTTCGAGATGAAGGCAGCCTGACCCCGTTTTTGTTCTCAAAATGCTTTGTTTAGGTCGATACGATGGATTTTTAGAGTCGGAAGATGCCCTTTTCGAGTTTGTTAGGATACGAATGTCATTTCTTGTCAATACGCCACTTGCGTTGCGTTTGTCTTTCGGATATTCCTTTTGCTTCCTATTTCCTATTTGCGTTTGTCTCTCATGTTGCACCCCTTTTCCGCTTTTTGTTTTTGTTTTTACGTGATTACACGACTGAAACAATGAATTGTACGACGCGCTTTGAAATACAATAACTTTGCGTACGAAGCTATGAATTACATGATTTTTTTCACATTTTATTCCTCTATTCGAGATAAACCATGCCGTGGGTTGCTGAAGGCAGCCCAACCCCATTTTTGAGCTCAAAATGCTTTATTTAGGTCGATACGATGGATTTTTAGAGTCGGAAGATGCCCTTTTCGAGTTTGTTAGGATACGAATGTCATTTCTTGTCAATACGCCGCTTGAATATTCCTTTTACTTACTATTTACTATTCCTTTTGCTTACTATTTACTATTTGCATTCATCTCTCGTGTTGCACCCCTTTTCCGCTTTTAATTTGTGTTTTCACGTGATTAGACGACTAAAACAATGAATTGTACGACGAGCTTTGAAATACAATAACTTGGCGTACGAAGCCCTGAATTACATGATTTGTTTCACATTTTATTCCTCTTTTCGTGATAAACCATGCCATGGGTTGCTGAATGGAGCCCGACCCCGTTTTCGAGCTCAAAATGCTTTATTTAGGTCGATACGATGGATTTTTAGAGCTTGAAGATGCCCTTTTCGAGTTTGTTAGGATACGGATGTCATTTCTTGTCAATACGCCGCATGCGTTTCATTTCTCTATTGGATAATCCTTTTGCTTCCTATTTCCTATTTGTGTTTGTCTCTCGTGTTGCACCCTTTTCCGCTTTTTGTTTTTGTTTTCACGCGGTTAGATGACTAAAACAATGAATTGTACGACGGGCTTTGAAATACCATAACTTTGCGTACGGAACTTTGAATCACATGATTTTTTTCACATTTTATTCCTCTTTTTCAGATAAACCATGCCGCGGGTTGCTGCAGGCAGCCCGACCCCATTTTCGAACTCAAAATGCTTTATTTAGGTTGATACGATGGATTTTTAAAGCCGGAAGATGCCCTTTTCGAGTTTGTTAGGATACAAATGTCATTTCTTGTCAATACGCCGCTTGCGTTGCGTTTGTCTCTCGGATATTCCTTTTGCTTCCTATTTCCTATTTGCATTTGTCTCTCGTGTTGCACCCCTTTTCCGCTTTTTGTTTTTTTTTTCACGTGATTACACGACTGAAACAATGAATTGTACGACGGGCTTGGAAATACCATAACTTTGCGTGCGAAGCTCCGAATTACATGTTTTTTTCACATTTTATTCCTCTTTTCGGATAAACGATGCTGTGGGTTGCTCAAGGCAGCCTAACCCTGTTTTCGACCTCAAAATGCTTTATTAAGGTCGATACGTTGGATTTTTAGAGCCGAGAGATGCCCTTTTCGAGCTTGTGGGGATACGAATGTCATTTCTTGTCAATACGCCTCTTGCGTTGCGTTTGTCACTCGGATATTCCTTTTGCTTCCTATTTCCTATTTGCATTTGTCTCTCGTGTTGCACCCCTTTTCCGCTTTTTGTTTTTTTTTTCACGTGATTACACGACTGAAACAATGAATTGTACGACGGGCTTCGAAATACCATAACTTTGCGTACCAAGCTCCGAATTACATGATTTTTTTCACATTTTATTCCTCTTTTCAAGATAAACCATGCCGCGGGTTGCTTAAGGCAGCCCGACCCCGTTTTCGAGCTCAAAAAGCTTTATTTAGATCGATACGATGGAATTTTAGAGCCGGAAGATGCCTTTTTCGAGTTTCTTAGGTTACGGATGTCATTTCTTGTCAATACGCCGCTTGCGTTGTGTTTGTTTCTTGGATATTCCGTTTGCTTCCTATTTCCTATTTGCGTTTGTCTCTCGTGTTGCACCCCTTTTCCGCTTTTTGTTTTTGTCTTCATGTGATTAGACAAGTAAAACAATGAATTGTACGACGGGCTTGGAAATACCATAACTTTGCGTGCGAAGCTCCGAATTACATGTTTTTTTCACATTTTATTCCTCTTTTCGGATAAACGATGCTGTGGGTTGCTCAAGGCAGCCTAACCCTGTTTTCGACCTCAAAATGCTTTATTAAGGTCGATACGTTGGATTTTTAGAGCCGAGAGATGCCCTTTTCGAGCTTGTGGGGATACGAATGTCATTTCTTGTCAATACGCCTCTTGCGTTGCGTTTGTCACTCGGATATTCCTTTTGCTTCCTATTTCCTATTTGTGTTTGTCTCTCGTGTTGCACCTCTTGTCCGCTTTTTGTTTTGGTTTTCACGTGATTAGACGACTAAAACAATGAATTGTACGACGGGCTTTGAAATACCATAACTTTGCGTACGGAGCTTTGAATCACATGATTTTTTTCACATTTTATTCCTCTTTTTCAGATAAACCATGCCGCGGGTTGCTGAAGGCAGCCCGACCCCATTTTCGAACTCAAAATGCTTTATTTAGGTTGATACGATGGATTTTTAAAGCCGGAAGATGCCCTTTTCGAGTTTGTTAGGATACAAATGTCATTTCTTGTCAATACGCCGCTTGCGTTGCGTTTGTCTCTCGGATATTCCTTTTGCTTCCTATTTCCTATTTGCGTTTGTCTCTCGTGTTGCACCCCTTTTCCGCTTTTTGTTTTAGTTTTCACGTGATTAGACGACTAAAACAATGAATTGTACGACGGGATTTGAAATACCATAAGTTTGCGTACAAAGCTCCGAATTACATGATTTCATTGACATTTTATTCCTATTTTCAAGATAAACGATACTGCGGGTTGCTCAATCAGCCCAACCCTGTTTTCGAGCTCAAAATGCTTATTAAGGTCGATACGTTGGATTTTTAGAGCCGGGAGATGATAAAATCACATCTGAATAATTGATTCAAAATGAGCCAAACGGCTAAATATACAAAGTTAGACCTAATTACACAATAATAGATCTAATTACAAAAAGACTTATATACCCCTATACATATATCCTTTACACACCCCCTCAAGATGGAGCACCCTCGGTGAGTCCAATCTTGGAGCACAAGAGCTGAAATGGAAGTCTCGGGAGAGGCTTCGTGAGAATGTCCGCGAGTTGATCTGTGGCTCAGACATGAGTGACCCAAAGAGTATTCGACTCGACCAGGCCGCGGAAAAAAAGATAGTGTAGCGCCAAGTGCTTCATTCGGGAGTGAAAGACGGGCTTAGCACTGAGGTATGTTGTCGCAGTAGATGGTAGGTGGTGATGATGACTTGATGCCAACTTCCGATAGTAAAGCAACTACCCGTAGAACTTCTGCGGCCGTGGATGCAATAGAGCGGTATTCAGCCTCGGTAGACAAACGGGAGAGTCCGGTTTGCTTCTTAGACGACCAAGAAATAGGGTGCGCACCAAGGAAGAGTAGATACGCCCCGGTGGACTTGAGATCAAGGGAATCTCCAGCCCAATCTGCATCGGTAAAGGCATGTAAAGAGAGGGTGTTCTTGGCGGATAAGAAGATACCTCGATCCTTCGTGCCAGCAAGATAACGTAGGACTCTCTTGACGGCTTGCCAATGAACATCCGTGGGAGCATGCATGAATTGGGACAGCTTGTTCACAGCGAATCTAACGTCGGGTCGTGTAAAAGATAGATACTGTAGTCCGCCAACAATGGACCGATACTCCGTGGGATTGGAGAGGGAAGTCCCCACGTCAAGTGTCATACGAGATGAGGACGGCATGGGCGTAGGAACCGGCTTTGCTTCATGCATGAAACAACGGTTGAGAAGATCTTGAATGTGCTTCCGTTGAGTCAAATGTAGGCCACGAGACATCCGCGTTGCTTCTACTGATGTGCGTTTAATCAAGTAATAAATTACCTAGACTAACGCTTCCGCAAGGATACGGATCGTGTAGCAACTAGGGTCGAACACAAGGAATTGATGCGATTCTAAAGCTATTAGACCAATGAATAAGACGTGATGAATCAAATCGTAGGGGAATGCAAACTAATCTAAATGCAAACTAAACCTAAAGATGGGAATAACTCAGCGACAAATCACCATAGGTATCAAGAGTTGCACAACAATGTATCGAAGTTCTAACAAGATAATTGGTCTAAAGTACTATCATGAGTTCAGGGAATTCAAGCTCTCCTATAGGGAGTTCAGGGAAAAAGTTTTAAGAACAACCATGACTGGCGTAGACTTGTCCACTATCTAGCATGCATATGCCAATGTATCCATTGCGCATCTTACATGCATAGACGCATTACGACCGCTATCCTAATCCCTAGATTTAACCGATTGACCTGGCGTAGATTCTAAACCGGCTAAACCCTAAATCATGGCTAAGTTCCGAAGTCTAATGCCCTGGCGTTGGTTTATTAGATTTCTAAGATCATTCAATCAAGTGGCGTACAGGTAGAGAAAGCATTAAGTACAACCATGAGATCTGAAAACATGATAAATACCAAATTCATTCATTCAAGTGGCGTACAGGTAATGAAAGCATTAAGATCCACCATTCGTTAAGCACAAGACTTCTCTACATATTGGCAATACTCTCTAACCTATGGCAATAGATCTACTCGAACATGAACTAAGGAAACGAAACACAAAAGAAATCTAAATTCAACATAGATAGAGAAAGAGATGACTCCCTATGTCTTCATTAGATCCTCCATGCCTCGGATCCGTAGATCCGTCCTTCTCGACCCTTCAAAGTGTGTCTTCTATGGCACTGAATCGTCCTTGAGTCCCCCCCCTTTCAATTCTGCTCGATTCCCCTTTAAATAGATCTGATTTCCCTTGATTTGGCCGAACCAAAACTTAGGAAAGTTGTTGAGATCTAGGGCCCCGACTTATCCAAGGCGAAAATTGACAGCGGAGTATAAGCGTGTGGAATCTAATGAACGATAAAAATCTATCAAACAAGCAATAAATAATCGGTATACACGGAGATATGATACTTGGTACTGAAACCTAGGAGGTGAATGTAACTATAAGTCATGGTTTCAAGCACAATTACTTCAACTAATCGGAAATCAAGAAGACTTCTAAACACACCTAGACTTTTTAGTTCATGATTCGACAAAGTCGCACAATAATGACTAAAGCTCGACAATTCATGCTAGGTATCCATCCGTATATTCCTAAAAACAAAACTCAAAATCTAACCTTAATAATCCAATCCTAATCACATGACAATACTCGACGAGTACTCCCCCCAGACTTAAATGAGACACCGTCCCGGTGTTCAAAACCTAGAAGAAACTCGCATACCAAACAACGGGAAGAATAAGGGTTAGAACGTGTGCACCTTGTGTATCTTGCAATCCCGTGTTTGTGTCCGGACGTTGTATGCGTCTCCTCCTCAAGGATGATATCAACGTTGAAAAGCCTGTGAAAAGAATCACACAATCCAGAGGAAGGAATACGATTCCACCAAGTACATCAATATGAAAAGAAAAAGAAATAGTCCAAAAGAAAAATGAAATGAAAAATGCAAAAGTGGAAAAGTCGGGTTGCCTCCCGATAAGCGCTTGTTTAAGGTCTCGAGCCTGACCAAATGCTACCCATTAGATGGACGTCCTCGACGTCGTCGCGTTCGTAGCTTCTTGCGTGCATAGTATGTTCGATAGGGCGCGGCACGCGGATTAGTGGAGCTCCTTTGTGGTGAAGGCTTCATCTTCACCTTGGGCTTCTTGTCAACGTCCCAATTGTGTGCTGGACGTTGGATGTAGCTTCGCGGCATTACGGGATCGTTCGTGTACTGATTTGAGCCGCGTTTGGCTAGTGTCGCGTGGAAGTCTCGTTCTGTGGATTCCCTTTTCTTCTCATTATCAAATAGCTCATTTTGTACCTTGTATGAATCTTCTCCAGCTGCTAAGAGATTCATATCTAGGGAATTCGTGTTCTCAAATTCGTCACAAACTTCCACGGCTAAACTCTCAAAGATGCCATTGGGGAACACAAAATCGATAACGCATGGTTGCTCATGTGTGTTCACCAAGCTGAACTCTTCTTCCATCTCGGGTTTCGTCATAGCCTTATCAATGCCCATAGCCTTATCCACTCCTATATTAGGTTCATCTCCTTTGTCACTCATTGAGGGATTTGGCTTATCTACCGTCTTTGTGCGTCTACGTTTTGGGAACGGTAAGGGAGGTGGTCTAGGTTCCGGTTTTACATATTTGGGTTCCTCCTCTTCCTTAAGCTTCTCCTTAAGCTTATCTAATTCCGCTACTGTGATAGATGTATCATTCCTTTCAAATATTGCAATGGGTCGATACATCGTCAAATAATCCCTTAGGAAAATTTCATTGTCGTGCTCATGAAGATCCGTTTCTAAATTTTCCGTTAGAACCTCTTGTGGTTCAAAGGAACTTGCAGCGAGTTGTGCAACTTGATCGTCCAAGATCTTTACGTGCCTTATTATCTCCTTAAACTCATTATTCATGTCTCTACAACTTGCTCGCATCTCTTCTTGTTGCGTTTTCAATGCTCTAATCTCATCGGATTGATCTTTTTGCACTTGTAAGATTTGGGCAAGCATGGACATAATATCGGAGTTGGCCTCTTGTTGCGGACATGGGGGTGTATATGATGGATAATTCTGAATTTGGGGTTGCATCCATGGCTGAAAATTCCCAAATCCATATTGACTATTCAGCACACCATCGGTATTTCCCCAAACGTCTTGTTCCCATGATTGTTTCGATGGACGGTATGAATTATATGGCATATGACGAGGTTCTGAAAATTGATAGTTCGTTTCAGCTATATCGGCACTCCAAAAGTTGTTGTTGTTCATATTACCTCGCAAAATAAAGAATAAAATTCAATTAAGCTTTGAGAGGTAATAATTCTCTTTTTTTTTTTTATTTTTTTTTATGACTCTAGACAAAACAAAACGAAAAATAAATGAAGACTCCGGAAAGGACTATGTCTTAATCAAAAGTAGTAATAACCCTAAAATCGTAATCAACTCCCCGGCAACGGCGCCAAAAACTTGATGTGCGTTTAATCAAGTAATAAATTACCTAGACTAACGCTTCCGCAAGGATACGGATCGTGTAGCAACTAGGGTCGAACACAAGGAATTGATGCAATTCTAAAGCTATTAGACCAATGAATAAGACGTGATGAATCAAATCGTAGGGGAATGCAAACTAATCTAAATGCAAACTAAACCTAAAGATGGGAATAACTCAGCGACAAATCACCATAGGTATCAAGAGTTGCACAACAATGTATCGAAGTTCTAACGAGATAATTGGTCTAAGGTACTATCATGAGTTCAGGGAATTCAAGCTCTCCTATAGGGAGTTCGGGAAAAGTTTTAAGAACAACCATGACTGGCGTAGACTTGTCCGCTATCTAGCATGCATATACCAATGTATCCATTGTGCATCTTACATGCATAGACGCATTACGACCGCTATCCTAATCCCTAGATTTAACCGTTTGACCTGGCGTAGATTCTAAACCGGCTAAACCCTAAATCATGGCTAAGTTCCGAAGTCTAATGCCTTGGCGTTGGTTTATTAGGCTTCTAAGATCATTCAATCAAGTGGCGTACAGGTAGAGAAAGCATTAAGTACAACCATGAGATCTGAAAACATGATAAATACCGATTTCATTCATTCAAGTGGCGTACAGGTAATGAAAGCATTAAGATCCACCATTCGTTAAGCACAAGACTTCTCTACATATTGGCAATACTCTCTAACCTATGGCAATAGATCTACTCGAACATGAACTAAGGAAACGAAACACAAAAGAAATCTAAATTCAACATAGATAGAGAAAGAGATGACTCCCTATGTCTTCATTAGATCCTCCATGCCTCGGATCCGTAGATCCGTCCTTCTCGACCCTTCAAAGTGTGTCTTCTATGGCACTGAATCGTCCTTGAGTCCCCCCCTCTTTCAATTCTGCTCGATTCCCCTTTAAATAGATCTGATTTCCCTTGATTTGGCCGAACCAAAACTTAGGAAAGTTGTTGAGATCTAGGGACCCGATCGGGCACATCTTGTACCCGATCGTGCAAGCTATTTACCCGACCGTGTGCATCCATATTCGCCCGAGCGGGCACCTGATCGTGATCGTGTTCTTCTTCAGCCCGAGTCGTGCAAAGTTACGGCATGTTTTGATGACCATCAACCCGAGCGGGCGCAATATTTCATCGGGCACAGCAATATTTCCACCCGATCGGGCACACATACCCGATCATGTCCCTTTGGCACCCGAGTCGTGTAAGGCTACGGGGTTGTCAAGGCACAAATTACCCGAGCGGGCATCTTCCATTACCCGAGCGGGCATGTCCTAAAATGGCGTTTTCGCTCCTTTCGCTCGGTGTTTGCACGCTCACTTCAATCCACGGTCTTGTATAAGCTGAATCTTGCCATTTTGGGGTTAATTGCCGATTTCTCTCGTGTTTCTCGTAATGTCTTCGTTTCCCACACCAAACACGAAATGTAGATAAAATCCTCGAATAGTCTCGATAAATGAATGAAATCTAATAAATCTACCTAAAACTAGACCTAAGAATGACATAAAAACTACTACGGATTGCGTGTTATCATCTACCCCGAGAAAGTATGATAAGTTACGCAAGTCCTTGATAGAGAAGCGGGCGGCTAGGGTATCAATGAATTGTTGGACTTTTGATGTGCAATTGCCTGTAACAACAATATCGTCAACATAAACCAGCACATACAATTGTAGCACGGTTGTGTTGAGAACGAACAAGGAGGTGTCCACCAAAGAGTTGCTAAAGCCGCGAGCAAGAAGAAATGTGTGAAGTTCCGAATACCAAGCTCTGAGCTTGCTTTTGAGACCATAGATTGCTCGCTGAAGTCTGCACACATGAGTAGGATGATTAGGATCAATGAAACCGGGGGGTTGAGACATGTATACCTCCTCCATGAGACTGCCTTGAAGAAAGGCGTTATTAACATCAAGCTGTCGGAGAGACCATCCACGGGAGACCGCAATGCTCAAGATAACACGGATGGTTGTTGGTTTGACAACCGGGCTGAAGGTCTCATGATAATCAATGCCCGGTCGTTTGATTCGAAACACCCATCTACAACCAACAATATTCTTTGCTTGTGCCGCGGGAACAAACTGCCACGTTTGGTTGCGATGTAATGCTTGTAACTCAGAATCCATTGCATCACGCCATCGAGGATCTTTCAAGGCTTGAGTGATATTAGCCGGTTCACTTTCCACCTGAGCGACAAGAGCAGATCGGTTACTCTTTGAGCGAGTAACCATCGGATGCGAATTTGTGCGAGGACGTTGCGGTGGCACGTCCAAGATAACAAGGTCAGAAGACTGTGACGACGTTGAGGGCTCAACATGAGGAGGATCCGAAGGTGGAGAGCCAATATCCGAAGATTGCAGCGGTGAAGAATCCGAGCTTAGGGGCTGAACCGGTAACGGAGCAATGAGTGGTGGCGAGAAGGATGGTGTAGGGTTGACGTTATTTGAAGAGGTGGCTACCGTGGGTGATTTGGTGGTTTGTGGGAAAAATTTAGTAGGCTCGGCAAAGGGATAGGTAGACTCAATGAAGTGGACATGACGGGATATAAATATGCGCGACCTATGCGGATCAAGACAAACGTATGCACTTTGAGTGGATGAGTACCCAAGGAAGACACATGGATCGGATTTAGGTTCTAATTTGTTCGGTGTATAGGGACGTAGTTTATGAAAGGAACTTCTGAAAGGAAGCGCTAAAAATGGAGTTTATGAGTGGCCCGCCCCATCTAGTTACCTCGTTTCCTCCTTTTGCATTTCATAGTGTCAAGCCCACTTCGTCCGAGTGGCATTCCCGTTTAGGTCATCCGTTGTCTTTGATATTGAATAAAGTTGTCAAAACTTTCGATTTACCATTGTCTAAGGTTTCTACTTATGTGTTTTGCAATGCGTGTTGTCGGAATAAAAGTCACAAACTACCTTTTTCCACTTCCACTCCCCCTACCGGCCCGATTTCACCGCGTCCCGGATCGCCGCGAGTATCTTGTCCCACGCCGCACTCCGTTGCTGCTCCATCGCCGGTATCCTCCCCTACAAACCCTAGATCTACTATTCAAACCCTAGATCTAAATCTCCAAACCCTAATTCGTGCCTCTCTTGCTCTACTAACACCGCCTAGCCCGTTATTCTCGCGTCCCGGATCGCCCCTCCTCCTTCGTCCTGCATCGCGACCGCCGGTTACCCCGTTGCGGCCACCGATCCTCTATCAATCTAACCTAGATCTAATCTAAGATCTAACCCTAGATCCACAATACCAAACCCTAGATCTTGCATCTCTTGCTCACCGCCTCCAAAACCGTAACTCATGGCCGGCTAACCAAGTCATTCTACCGCGCGTGTCTCCGATGCGGCCCCGACTTTCGATCCACAAC
>CM071874.1:29965098-29979708 GCA_036759665.1 Gynandropsis gynandra
CTCAAGGGATATGCTCGGGCATAGGTGCCCGCTCGGGTGCATTTGGAGTGCCCGCTCGGGCTACTTCATGGCAGAAAACCCCGTAAGTTTGCACGACACGGGCTGATGAAGTACACGGTCGGGCATGGTGCCCGATCGGGCTCATTTGTGTGTGCACGATCGGGTAGGTCACCTGCACGATCGGGTAAAGAGAATGCCCGCTCGGGTCCAGCGTTCCAACAAACTTTCCTAAGATCTAGATCGGCAAAATTAAAAGGGAAAATCAGATCTAAAAAGAGGAGGGACGAACCAGAACACAATCAGTGGAGATTTGGAGACATTAGGGCAAGGAGAAGAAGGAAGAAAACGACGGATCTACGGATCAGGAGCGAGAAGAATCTACCGAAGGCATCGGTTTATGAATAGGGAGTCATCTCTATCTACATCTATGTCGAATCTAGACTTCTCTTGTGTTTCCTTGTCTGTATTTATGTCTGAGTAGATTCCTTGCCATGGGGTAGAGAGATTTGCTATGTTGTAATGAAGTCATATGCTTAATGAATGGTGGTGCTTAATGCTTTCATTACCTGTACGCCACTTGAATGAATGAATTTGGTTTCTATCATGTTTTCAGATTTCATGGTTGTTCTTAATGCTTTCTCTACCTGTACGCCACTTGATTGAATGATCTTAGAAATCTAATAAACCAACGCCAGGGCATTAGGTTTCGGAACAAAGCCATGATTTAGGGTTTAGCCGGTTTAGAATCTACGCCAGGTCAATCGGTTAAATCTAGGGATTAGGATAGCAGACGTAATGCGTCTATGCATGTAAGATGCGCAATGGATACATTGGCATATGCATGCTAGATAGTGGACAAGTCTACGCCAGTCAGTTCCTATAGGAGAGCTTGAATTCCCTGAATTCATGATAGTACCTTAGACCAATTATCCTTTTAGAACTTCATTACATTTTTATGCAAACTCTCGACACCCATGGTGCCTAACCATAAAGTCTATTCTCTTCGATTTAGTTTAGTTCAGCTCAATCAAAATCACAACTTTAGTCACCTCACACGTCTAATTCAATTAGTTCAATAGCTACGAAGTCGCATCAATTCCTTGTGTTCGACCCTAGTTGCTACACGATCCGTATTCTTGCGGAAGCGTTAGTCTAGGTTTTATAACTCGATATAACGCATATCAAGTTTTTGGCGCCGTTGCCGGGGAATTGATTACGGCTTAGGAGTTAGGAAACTTTTAGATTAGACATTAGGTTTTTAGGAGTCTTGTTTGTTTCTTGCTTTTTCGTGTTTTTGTTTGTCATTTCGTTTAGAGTCAAGTTCTTTTGCTTCTCGTATCTCACGTGATCTTTGTGTTTGTCTTCTTTTTCTTGTGCAGCTTAATTGTGCATGAGAAACACCGGAAAAGCGAATCTAGTTTTCGACCCCGACATCGATAGAACGCTCCGAAAACTACGGAAAGAATCGAAAGCTAGTGCAAGCAATTCAGTTGATAACACGCAAGCACATTTGGATTTTCAAACCGAGGAAGTGATTGAACAACCGTTTGTTGAAGAGCTAATGGCCGAACGTCAAGATATGAACGTTCAAAACGCGCAACAAGTGCAACCGGCACTGACCTATGGATCATACACGGTCCCTAGGCACACGCAGCTCTTATCTTGCATTGCAAGAAGAAACGCCCGCGTAGAGCTTCAACCGGCATTTATTCAAATGCTTGGTAACGCGGCGTTTAGAGGGAGACCAACCGAGGACCCAAACCAGCATCTCACTGATTTCAAGATGCTATGTCGAACCATAAGGGCTGGAGATGGGGTATCGGATGAGGATATAATGCTAGCTGCTTTCCCGTTCTCGGTGAAAGATAGAGCACAAGATTGGCTATATTCGCAACCAGCGAATTCTATTGCGTCATGGGATCAGCTAGAGGAAAAATTTATGACGAGATTCTTCCCTCAAAACAAAGCTCAGCTAGCCAAGAACAACATCAACACATTTGTGCAAGGGGCAGCCGAGAGCTTATACGAAGCATGGGAGCGATTCAAAGGCTACCAACGCCTTTGCCCACATCACGGTATGGATCAAAGTTACCTCATATGCAACTTCATGCAAGGTTTATCGGACAATACGAGGATTTTGATCGTAGCCGCTGCTGGAGGTTCCTTAAGCAACCTCACCTTCCCACAAGTCGAGGATCTCATAGATCGTATGGCTTACGAAGGAAATCAAACCGCCGGAGAGTATAATCGCAACACTCCAGCGAGAGTAGCTAACGTGGATAATACGCGTTCCATATATGCCGAGTTAGCGGAAATGAGAGCTGAAATGAGAGCTGAGATGAAAAGTGAATTCAATGAGCTCCGCAATATGATGTCCGGAATGAATCAGCAAGAATATTATGAGCAGCCGGATGAGCAAGGAATTCAAGGGTACGAAGGGGTGAACTATGTGAGCAACGCCCAACCTTTGGGTAATACCTACACACCTGAGTGGAGGAATCACCCCAATCTCTCGTACAAGAATTCCGACGGTGCATTCAATGCACAACGAGCATCGGGAAACTTTCAACCGCGTTTGATGCAACGCAATCAGAATTTCCAGCCGAGGACGCAGCCCCAAAATCAGAATTTTCAACCACGTGCGCTTGCTCCTCCGCAACAAGAAGTTAGACCCGATATCACATCAATGCTAGCTCAAATCATACAAGAGCAAAAGAACCAAGCCAATGATATAAGAGCGTTGAGAACAAGTCATGAAGAGATGAGAGCAGAAAATCAAGAGATGAAAAATGAGTTTGTGGAGGTGAAAACGCATCTTAAGATCTTGGATACTCAAGTCTCACAACTCGCTGCACAATCATCACGACCGCAAGGAATTCTACCGGCGCGGCCGGAAGTAAATCCTCGTGAACACGTCAATGCCATATATCTTCGGAGTGGCAAAGTGGTGGATCAGCCCACTCATTTGATGTTTGAGAAGGATGAAGTGACTAGCACAGCAGTGGAAAATGGCAGCTACGTTGAGAAGCGAAAAATGAAAACCGAGGAAGAGGAAGAGCCGAAATACGTGAAACCGGAACCAAGACCGCCTCCTCTCCCATTCCCACAACGTCAACGTAAGAGACTGATTGATCAAACCATTCCCTCGACATTCGACGAAGGTGAATCATCCAACAAAGCAATGAAAAATGGCAGTGGCAGCAAAGAGTACAAAAGTAAACCCGAGGAGGAGGGAGAGCCGAAATACGTGAAATTGGAACCGAGATCACCTCCTTTGCCATTTCCTCAACGTCAACGCAAAAAGGATGATGACGCTCAATTTGCGAAATTTGCTGAGATGTTGAAAAAGATGGACATCACGATACCATTCCATGAGGCGTTGAAGAAGATGCCTTCATACGCCAAGTTCCTCAAAGAGATACTTGCGAACAAGCGAGACGTGGAGATGGAATCCGTTATGGTAACGAATTCAATGCTGCAGCCTAATCTACCCAAAAAGATGCCGGATCCAGGTATATTCGTAATCCCTTGTAAAATTGGAGATTATGAAATAAACCATGCACTAATCGATGTCGGAGCAAGCGTAAGCGTGCTACCATTGTCTTTGTATAAGAAATTGGATCTTAGGGGTAAGATGGATCTTCGACCGACGAGAATGGCGTTAACCATGGCTGATAGGAGTGTTAGGATACCCGAGGGAAGGCTGGAAGACGTGCCTTTGCAGATAGGAAAATTTTTCGTCCCGGTTGACTTCGTTGTACTAGATATGGAGGAGGACGAGAAAATTCCAATCATCCTTGGTAGGCCGTTTCTCAATACGGCAAAGACGATCATACATTGCGCTGAGGGTAGACTCACACTTAAATTCGGGGATGAAGAAGTGGAGTTCAATCTGAACGACACACTTAAGCAACCATGTATGGTGGATTCGGTATTCCACATCGACGTCCTAGAGGAGTTAGCCAATGAAGTCTTCGAGAAGTTTGGGATATTAGATCCTTTTGAGATGACTCTTCCAGCAGCTAGAGAGGGGTTTTGTAAGTACATTAACGGAGTGAAGCTTTGTACAAAGCTACTGGATGAAAAGGATATAGAAGAAATCCCAAACCCCGAGTTAGACGAACCCCGAGCAGAATTCTGCGCGACCCGAGCAAAGCGGATCGCAACCTCAGATAAGGATGGATTCTCGGGTAATCCTCATCAAGGCAATTTCTCAACTCATAACCACATGAGTACAGATCAGTTGGGGAAGGTTTCGAGCCAAGAAGACGTTGCAAACCAGTGCACAACCCTCCGACAAATCCAGGCAGATGTAGCACTTACCGAGGAATGCAGTGCAATTCTTCAGAACAAGCTGCCACCTAAGCTAAAGGACCCCGGAAGCTTTTCCATTCCATGCACAATAGGTAACCTCGATATCGATAATGCTTTGTGTGATTTAGGGGCAAGCGTGAGTATCATGCCACACACAGTTTTCAAGCGGATGGAGTTTGGGAACCTTAAACCGACGAAGATGTCTCTACGCCTCGCGGATCGTACGGTAAGACATCCGGTGGGAATCATTGAAAACGTTCCCACCATGGTAGGTAAGCTTTGCATTCCCACTGATTTTGTTGTACTTGAGATAACGGAAGACACTAGGACACCTATTATTCTTGGTAGGCCGTTCTTAGCTACTGCAGGTGCGACGATAGACGTACAACAAGGAAAGTTGTCCTTACGTGTCAAAGACGAAACGATCGAATTCATCCTGCCCAGCCCCATGGACGAATCACCACTCAAGGAGTCTTGCTTTACAGTAGATTCGCTGGACGAGTTAGAGAAAGACACGCACGATCAAGTAAGTGTTTCCGATTCTCTTTTACGGTATTTGACACGAGTTGGCGACAATGCAGGATTTGCGGACGAAGGAGCTGAGGTATATACGAAATTCATGAGTGCAATTACAGCACTAGGAGACGCCCCACATGAGGAGATACCACGTGATATGCATGCTGATTTCATAGCGGAGAAAGCATTCGAGCTTGAGCCCGACCCGCCGCCTTATTCTCGGTATGAGTACGTTGATTCCGATAACATATATCCTGCTGTTTTAAATGGTAACATGAGTGCAGATGAGATGAGAAGACAGCCCACACGCGTGAAGAAGCGTAAGAGGCTCAGCTCTTCAATATGTATGTACGGGAATTATAGGGAGGACAGCCACGAACCTTCACTCGAAATTCAAAGGAGGCTGCACCCGCACTTGCACGAGGTAATGGAAAAAGATGTCATTAAACTTTTCAACGCAGATACCCCTTATCCAACCTTGGACAGCGAGCAAGTGAACCCCGTGCATGATGTGCCTAAGGGATGGCACGATAAGAAGACCCTACCTCATGACTTCCAATCAGGTGATTTCGTTCCACTTTCTAATTCTCGACCTAAGTCTTTATCGGGCAACCTACTGTCTTATTGGTCTGATCCTTTTCAGGTACGAGATGTGGAACCATGGAGTGATGCGGGTGACACGTTCAACGCCAATGGACAGCGGCTTAAGCTCTACCAAGCCGCTCAACCGATCGAAAGTGGAAACTCCATTTCCCTTTCCGATCCACCCGTCGCGCACGCATGAGGAATGGAGACGTCAAAGCTTTATGACGTTAAATAAGCGCTTTCTGGGAGGCAACCCAGCTGTTTGTTTTTACTTTTCATGTTTAAGACTCGGTTATTTAATTTCCATAAAAAAAAACAAAAAAAAAAAACAAAAAAAAAAAAATAACACCAAAAATGTGCTTCACTTCCTTCATCCTCCATCGGAGCTTCACGTCGAGGACGCCGTTCAATTCAAGTCTGGGGGAGCAGTTCACGTTTGTCAGGTGATTTCGTTTCATTTTCCTTTGATTTTTAGTTTTTAGGTTATTTTTGCGATTTTTAGTTTGTTTTTGTTTTCATTGAGTCAGAGTCGTCCCAAGGCACTTGTCCGGTGCCACGTTTTGAGATGAACCCTGAACTTAGGAATGCTTAAGAGGTTGACCTTTTCCGTTAGACTTTGCATGATTGAGCTAGGTTTTCCTATGCGTTAGAGCTTATTAGTCGGCTGAAAAACAATAGGTCGTAGTTCTAGGGAATCCTAGTGTTACTTGTGGGGATGTTTAGACGAGGTTGCTAGGCTGGTCTGTCGTTTATTTTCTCTACCCAGATGGTCATACTTCGTGTAGACGACACTTTACTTTTGTCATATTGAGGATTATTGGATCATATAAAATCGAGCTTGTTTTGCAGATTGAAAAGCACACACTAACACTCCGCTGTCGATAGAAATAGTGCCTAATAAGCATGATCAAAAATCGATATGAGTGCATCGACCTTGTTACTCCTTCGGTGGCTCGGGTCTAAGTGGTGGGTTGGCGATCATCTTTCTACGTCCTAAGGGCATGGCACAAAAAGCCGCCTACTCCGCTGCACTCTCACACGAGATGCATGAGTATACCGTCATCGGTAGTCTGGGTCTAAGTAGAGGCTGGATCCCTTCAAATCCGACGTCCTAGAAGCCTAGTGTGTATGCAAAGAAAAAGAAGAAAAGAAAAGAAAAAAATGGAAAAGAAAAAAATAAAAGAAAACAAAAGAAAGAAAATTCATAAAAAGAATAACAAAAAGAAGAAAAAGAAAAAGAAAAGAAAAAGAAAGAAAGAAGCTCGGAAAGAAAGAAACAAGTATCCTCGGTTGACCTAGGTTTAGCATAGTCTGAAGTCTTGTCTGGTGGAGGGAGTTACGGTAGCGTGTCTAGTCTCCTTTGGTTTACTTTCTTATGGGTAGCCATGGTGGGTCTAGGATTAAGGCTGAAAACTCTATTAGGCCGAATTTGCTCTCGACGTGCTAGTTGATCGGTTAGGTTCACTTTAGCGGTATTTCTAGGAGAAGGGGAATTCTCGTATTTTCATACCCCATGTATTCCACGTTTACGTTTGCTTAGGGACAAGCAAACATTCAAGTCTGGGGGATTTTGATCATCTCGTTTTCATACGTATTTCTTGCACGATTTAGGAGACGTTTTTGATACATATGTGATGTTTTACGTATGATTCCGTATCCGTTTTACTTGCTTTCGTGCTTTTCATGTTCTTACAGGTTTTTACGCGTATTTGGACTATTTTGGAGCTAAAGGAACATGCATGGAGCTAAGGAGCAACTTTGGGGATCATCACGGGACAAACGGGACGAGATTGAGCATGGAAAAGCCTCACCCGGTCGGGCAGAACCCTTGCACGATCGGGCAAAACCTACGGCCAATTGTGTGGACCATTTAGCACGACTCGGGCAAGCATTTAGGACCATTTTGCCTTGTGCCCGAGCGGGCACACATGCCATGCCCGATCGGGCACCATTCCAGCACCACAGGACGCGCACGAACTGCCCTAGCCGCACCCGAGCGGGTACACTCACTACCCGAGCGGGTAGCGGCCCGAAACTGCTCAAAACTTAAGTAAACTTAACTTAAAACATAAGGGAACTCGTGGGGCAATTTAGGCAACAATTGGACTGACTTAGGAGGCTTAAAAGGAGGCAAAAAGACGTCATTAGAGCAAGCTTACAGAGGAGAACAATTCAGCGAAGTTAGAGCAGATTCTTGCGAGGAGATAAGCGAGGAGCATTGGAGATCAAGCACCACCACTTCGGTTTTGTTTGGTTTTTATGTTCCTTAGACTTTCTACTATGTTTATGTTTCTTTACAGACGCATGAGCGAGTAGTTTGTTTGTTCTAGGAGAAGGGATTAGCCCTTGGCTATCCCGAGACCGCTTTTGATCTATTTTGAATGCATCTTCCCGTTTTAGTTCATCTATTCTTTATCTGAGTGCTTTAATTTACTTGTGTTTGTGCTGATCACGTAGATGCATGTGTTAGGGGTTAGGAGAAGGACCGAAAGGAGAATTCTAGTCCTAGAAAGTCAGGTTTAGAACAACCGAGGTTAGGCCACGAAAGTAGGGTAGCAACGGTTGAGGGTGAACGGGCGAATCACAGAGTTTATGGGTTTAGTTCATGGTGTCAGCCACGAAAGTAGGGGGCATCTTGTCTAGATCACGTGTCTATGCCTTGAGAGAGGGTAGATATCATGTTAGGATCGTCCGCCTTAGATAGCTTTAACTGGGATTGCATGATAGATAGGTTGATCGTGGGTTTCGGTAGTCTTGTGGTGAAACCGGTTTCCTAGGACGTTTATCTCATCGTTAGAACCCAAGTAGTTTAGTCACTTTTAGTATTTCATTCTTCATCACCACTCTTTCGTTAGCAAGTTTGATTCGTAGTTCGGGTTTAGGTAGCGTTGCATAGTCTCTGTGGGATCGACACCTAAAATACTACACACGTGCCGTGCACTTGCGGGTAGATTAGGTTATATTTAACTCTGATACGCATCAAAACTCCATTTCCCTTTTCGATCCACCCATCGTGCACGCATGAGGAATGGAGACGTCAAAGCTTAAAGACCATAAATAAGTGCTTTCTGAGAGGCAAACCAGCTGTTTGTTTTCTATTTTCCTTAGTTGTTTAGTTAAGACTCGGTTAATTAAAAAAAACAAAAAACACAAAAAATACCACCACAAACGTGACTTCACTTCTCTTATCCTCCATCGGAGCTTCACGTCGAGGACGCCGTTCAATTCAAGCCTGGGAGAGCAGCTCACGTTTGTCAGGTGATTTCGTTTCATTTTCTTTTATTTTCTCTTTGATTTCTTAGATTTTAGTTTGTTTCATTTTTCATGAGTCAGAGTCATCCTAGGCACTTGTTTGGTGCCACATTTTGAGATGAACCCTCAACCTAGGATACTTAAGAAGTTTGCCTTTTCGGTGAGATTTTGCATATTTGAGCAAGGTTTTTCCTAAGCGTTAAAGCTTATTAGTTGGCTGAAAAACTATAGGTCGTAATTCTTTGGGAATCCTAGTGTTGCTTGTGGGAGGTTTAGATGAGGTTGCTAGGCTAGTTTATTGTTTATTCTATCTATCCAGATGGTCATACTTCGTATAGACGATGCTCTACTTCTTTTGATGAGGATTATTAGATCATATGAAATCGAGCTTGTTTTGCAGAATAAAGAGTGCATACTAACACTCCGTTGTCGATAGAAATAATGCCTAAAAGTATGATCTAAAATCAATATGAGTGCATCGACCTTGACATTTTTTTGAACGTTAGGGTCTAAGTGGTGGATTGGCGATCATCTTTCTACGTCCTAGGGCATGGCACAATAAAAACGCCACCTACTCCGCTGCACTCTTGGACGAGACACATGAATATACTGTCATCGATAGTCTGGGTCTAAGTAGAGGCTAGATCCTTTCAAATCCGATGTCCTAGAAGCCTAGTGTGTCTACATAACACAAAAAAAAAGAAAAAAGAAGAAGAGAAAAATAGAATATAGAAAGAAAGAAGTTCGGAAATGAAACAAGCATCCCCAATTGTTCTACGTTTAGCATTTGTCTGAAGTCTTGTTCGGTGGAGAGGGTTATGGTGGCTGATAACACGTAATTTGTTATAGTTTTTATATCATTCTTAGGTCTAGTTTAGAGTAGATTATTTATATTTCATTCATCTATTGAGCATATTCGAAGACTTTATCCACATTTCGTGTTTTGTGTAGGAAACGAAGGATTGAAGAGAAACACGAGTGATTATGCAATCTAAACCCGAAAACGAAGCTGTGTAACAAGGTTCGGCTTATGCAAGGCCACGGATGGAAGCGAGCACTCAAACACCAAGCGAAAGGAGCGGAAACTACACTTCAAGACATGCCCGCTCGGGTGACTAGGGAGTGCCCGGTCGGGCTATTTCATGCCAATCAACCCCGTAGCCTTACACGACTCGGGTGCTCAAAGGATATGCTCGGGCATAGGTGCCCGCTCGGGTGCATTTGGAGTGCCCGCTCGGGCTGATTCATGGCAGAAAACCCCGTAAGTTTGCACGACTCGGGCTGATGAAGTACACGGTCGGGCATGGTGCCCGATCGGGCTCATTTGTGTGTGCACGATCGGGTAGGTCACCTGCACGATCGGGTAAAGAGAATGCCCGCTCGGGTCCAGCGCTCCAACAAACTTTCCTAAGATCTAGATCGGCAAAATTAAAAGGGAAAAATCAGATCTAAAAAGAGGGGGACGAACCAGAACACATCAGAGGAGATTGGGAGACATTAGGGCAAGGAGAAGAAGGAAGAAAACGACGGATCTACGGATCGGGAGCGAGAAGAATCTACCGAAGGCATCGGTTTATGAATAGGGAGTCATCTCTTTCTACATCTATGTCGAATCTAGACTTCTCTTGTGTTTCCTTGTCTGTATTTATGTCTGAGTAGATTCCTTGCCATGGGTTAGAGAGATTTGCTACGTTGTAATGAAGTCTTACGCTTAATGAATGGTGATGCTTAATGCTTTCATTACCTGTACGCCACTTGAATGAATGAATTTGGTTTCTATCATGTTTTCAGATTTCATGGTTGTTCTTAATGCTTTCTCTACCTGTACGCCACTTGATTGAATGATCTTAGAAATCTAATAAACCAACGCCAGGGCATTAGGTTTCGGAACAAAGCCATGATTTAGGGTTTAGCCGGTTTAGAATCTACGCCAGGTCAATCGGTTAAATCTAGGGATTAGGATAGCAGACGTAATGCGTCTATGCATGTAAGATGCGCAATGGATACATTGGCATATGCATGCTAGATAGTGGACAAGTCTACGCCAGTCAGTTCCTATAGGAGAGCTTGAATACCCTGAATTCATGATAGTACCTTAGACCAATTATCCTTTTAGAACTTCATTACATTTTTATGCAAACTCTCGACACCCATGGTGCCTAGTCATAAAGTCTATTCTCTTCGATTTAGTTTAGTTCAGCTCAATCAAAATCACAACTTTAGTCACCTCACACGTCTAATTCAATTAGTTCAATAGCTACGAAGTCGCATCAATTCCTTGTGTTCGACCCTAGTTGCTACACGATCCGTATTCTTGCGGAAGCGTTAGTCTAGGTTTTATAACTCGATATAACGCATATCAAGTTTTTGGCGCCGTTGCCGGGGAATTGATTACGGCTTAGGAGTTAGGAAACTTTTAGATTAGACATTAGGTTTTTAGGAGTCTTGTTTGTTTCTTGCTTTTTCGTGTTTTTGTTTGTCATTTCGTTTAGAGTCAAGTTCTTTTGCTTCTCGTATCTCACGTGATCTTTGTGTTTGTCTTCTTTTTCTTGTGCAGCTTAATTGTGCATGAGAAACACCGGAAAAGCGGATCTAGTTTTCGACCCCGACATCGATAGAACGCTCCGAAAACTACGGAAAGAATCGAAAGCTAGTGCAAGCAATTCAGTTGATAACACGCAAGCACATTTGGATTTTCAAACCGAGGAAGTGATTGAACAACCGTTTGTTGAAGAGCTAATGGCCGAACGTCAAGATATGAACGTTCAAAACGCGCAACAAGTGCAACCGGCACTGACCTATGGATCATACACGGTCCCTAGGCACACGCAGCTCTTATCTTGCATTGCAAGAAGAAACGCCCGCGTAGAGCTTCAACCGGCATTTATTCAAATGCTTGGTAACGCGGCGTTTAGAGGGAGACCAACCGAGGACCCAAACCAGCATCTCACTGATTTCAAGATGCTATGTCGAACCATAAGGGCTGGAGATGGGGTATCGGATGAGGATATAATGCTAGCTGCTTTCCCGTTCTCGGTGAAAGATAGAGCACAAGATTGGCTATATTCGCAACCAGCGAATTCTATTGCGTCATGGGATCAGCTAGAGGAAAAATTTATGACGAGATTCTTCCCTCAAAACAAAGCTCAGCTAGCCAAGAACAACATCAACACATTTGTGCAAGGGGCAGCCGAGAGCTTATACGAAGCATGGGAGCGATTCAAAGGCTACCAACGCCTTTGCCCACATCACGGTATGGATCAAAGTTACCTCATATGCAACTTCATGCAAGGTTTATCGGACAATACGAGGATTTTGATCGTAGCCGCTGCTGGAGGTTCCTTAAGCAACCTCACCTTCCCACAAGTCGAGGATCTCATAGATCGTATGGCTTACGAAGGAAATCAAACCGCCGGAGAGTATAATCGCAACACTCCAGCGAGAGTAGCTAACGTGGATAATACGCGATCCATATATGCCGAGTTAGCGGAAATGAGAGCTGAAATGAGAGCTGAGATGAAAAGTGAATTCAATGAGCTCCGCAATATGATGTCCGGAATGAATCAGCAAGAATATTATGAGCAGCCGGATGAGCAAGGAATTCAAGGGTACGAAGGGGTGAACTATGTGAGCAACGCCCAACCTTTGGGTAATACCTACACACCTGAGTGGAGGAATCACCCCAATCTCTCGTACAAGAATTCCGACGGTGCATTCAATGCACAACGAGCATCGGGAAACTTTCAACCGCGTTTGATGCAACGCAATCAGAATTTCCAGCCGAGGACGCAGCCCCAAAATCAGAATTTTCAACCACGTGCGCTTGCTCCTCCGCAACAAGAAGTTAGACCCGATATCACATCAATGCTAGCTCAAATCATACAAGAGCAAAAGAACCAAGCCAATGATATAAGAGCGTTGAGAACAAGTCATGAAGAGATGAGAGCAGAAAATCAAGAGATGAAAAATGAGTTTGTGGAGGTGAAAACGCATCTTAAGATCTTGGATACTCAAGTCTCACAACTCGCTGCACAATCATCACGACCGCAAGGAATTCTACCGGCGCGGCCGGAAGTAAATCCTCGTGAACACGTCAATGCCATATATCTTCGGAGTGGCAAAGTGGTGGATCAGCCCACTCATTTGATGTTTGAGAAGGATGAAGTGACTAGCACAGCAGTGGAAAATGGCAGCTACGTTGAGAAGCGAAAAATGAAAACCGAGGAAGAGGAAGAGCCGAAATACGTGAAACCGGAACCAAGACCGCCTCCTCTCCCATTCCCACAACGTCAACGTAAGAGACTGATTGATCAAACCATTCCCTCGACATTCGACGAAGGTGAATCATCCAACAAAGCAATGAAAAATGGCAGTGGCAGCAAAGAGTACAAAAGTAAACCCGAGGAGGAGGGAGAGCCGAAATACGTGAAATTGGAACCGAGATCACCTCCTTTGCCATTTCCTCAACGTCAACGCAAAAAGGATGATGACGCTCAATTTGCGAAATTTGCTGAGATGTTGAAAAAGATGGACATCACGATACCATTCCATGAGGCGTTGAAGAAGATGCCTTCATACGCCAAGTTCCTCAAAGAGATACTTGCGAACAAGCGAGACGTGGAGATGGAATCCGTTATGGTAACGAATTCAATGCTGCAGCCTAATCTACCCAAAAAGATGCCGGATCCAGGTATATTCGTAATCCCTTGTAAAATTGGAGATTATGAAATAAACCATGCACTAATCGATGTCGGAGCAAGCGTAAGCGTGCTACCATTGTCTTTGTATAAGAAATTGGATCTTAGGGGTAAGATGGATCTTCGACCGACGAGAATGGCGTTAACCATGGCTGATAGGAGTGTTAGGATACCCGAGGGAAGGCTGGAAGACGTGCCTTTGCAGATAGGAAAATTTTTCGTCCCGGTTGACTTCGTTGTACTAGATATGGAGGAGGACGAGAAAATTCCAATCATCCTTGGTAGGCCGTTTCTCAATACGGCAAAGACGATCATACATTGCGCTGAGGGTAGACTCACACTTAAATTCGGGGATGAAGAAGTGGAGTTCAATCTGAACGACACACTTAAGCAACCATGTATGGTGGATTCGGTATTCCACATCGACGTCCTAGAGGAGTTAGCCAATGAAGTCTTCGAGAAGTTTGGGATATTAGATCCTTTTGAGATGACTCTTCCAGCAGCTAGAGAGGGGTTTTGTAAGTACATTAACGGAGTGAAGCTTTGTACAAAGCTACTGGATGAAAAGGATATAGAAGAAATCCCAAACCCCGAGTTAGACGAACCCCGAGCAGAATTCTGCGCGACCCGAGCAAAGCGGATCGCAACCTCAGATAAGGATGGATTCTCGGGTAATCCTCATCAAGGCAATTTCTCAACTCATAACCACATGAGTACAGATCAGTTGGGGAAGGTTTCGAGCCAAGAAGACGTTGCAAACCAGTGCACAACCCTCCGACAAATCCAGGCAGATTCCAGCGCAGCACAAACGGCTCACATCGACAATTCGTCCATTCTTGAGGTACCTAGCAACCACTACAAACGTCCAGCATCAGATTGGAACATTGATAAGGCATCCAAGATGAAGGTTGAAATGAAGAATAGGGACGACATGACTGATCGGGGAAGGAATTCAATTGAACCGCGTACTACACTCTATCAACCACCTCATGTACGCAGGATGCTACGCACACAACGACGTCAAGGACGTCCATCTAATGGGTAGCACATTTTGGTCAAGCTCAAGACCTTAAACAAGCGCTTATCGGGAGGCAACCCGACTTTTGCATTTTTCATTTCATTTTTTTTCGGACTATTTCTTTTTCTTTTCACATTGACTTACTCGGTAGATAGTATTCCTTCTTTTGGGATTGTGTGAATCTTTTTCACAGGTTTTTCAACGTTGATATCATCCTTGAGGAGGAGA
>CM071874.1:30023280-30037515 GCA_036759665.1 Gynandropsis gynandra
CTCACTTTGATACAAAATCCTTGCCTCTCTCTCTCATACACCAACTATATATATGTCTCCTAGTCTGACAACCTATTATCACCCCTAAAACACTGCTCAATAGGTCTGTATGTACCGTTACTAGAATATAATGATCTTCATCTTGTTGTTTATTATTTATTGACATTTTTGCAACCTTACTCCTTCTTGTTCCATAGAATCTGCTCCATATCTCCCTTTCCGCGATTCTTCTTCTTCCTAGCATATTGAAAAATGATCGGAGGATGCTTGGTCTCATATTCATCAATACCCTGCTGGTGGAAATAAACCTTGTCCTCAAGTTTGAACCAAGAAAACTGATTGTTAATTCCAACAGTTGATTCCCACGAAGCTTCAAAAGCTGGCATATGCTTCCACTGTATCAACACTTTTGTATGATTGCCTTTTGGGTGGGATCTAACAGCAAACACCGCTTCAACTTCTACATCCAAAGTTCTATCTTCCAGAAGTTGTTGAGGTAGAGGACAAGCTTTGATATTATTTATAATCGCTTTCTTCAGTTTAGATATATGTAACGTTGGATGTATCTTCGAATCCGAGGGAAGGAGGAGCCGATATACAACGTTTCCAACCTTGGTTGCCATTTCATAAGGTCCATTAAAACAAGCTGTCAGTTTTTTCATTTGCATGTTAAACCAACGAGCATTGTCGAAATGGCCAAATCTTTAGATAAACTAAGTCTCAAAACTCAAAATAAACATCTCGATGATAGAGATCAACTTGTACTCGCGTCTTCTGTTGTGCCCACTATAAATGACGCTTAACCTGTTGGAACATAGAATCTCTTTCCTACAATTGTTCTCCAAAATCTGGATTAATAGTGGAACCAGATTCATATCGCAGCAAGGTTGGAGGATCATGCCTTGAACGGTGTAGTCTGAGTGGTTGTATGAAAGGATGAGTTGTACTAGAGTTCAACCCACGGTAGAAATCTCACCCACTATTTGGGTTGCTCTCTGGAAAAGTAACATAGATATGTCTCTAAATAGTGGTTAACCACCTCTGTCTGTTCATTGATTAAGGATGATATGTTGTGCTGAAATCGAGATCGATTCCTACCAATTTGAACAACTCTTTCCAGAAATTGTTATGAAAAATTCTACCCCGATCATAAATTATGGAATTCAAAAATCCGTGAAGACGTATAACCTCTTGTATGAAGGCAATCACCACTTACATTGCAAAAAAAAAGGATGGCGAAGGCACATAAAACGAGCATACTTCGACAACCTATCCACCACCACTAAAATAGTGTCCCAACCTTTTGATTTTGGTAACCCCTCGATAAAGTCCATTGATATATCTTCCCAAATCTGATTGGGAATAGGCAAAGGTTGGAGTAATCCCTCCGGAGTAAACAGGACATGCTGATGCATACCGTCATATCTCAATCATCATTATGACCCACTAGAAAACTCATTCGATACATTTTTAAGGACTCCAAATGTCCCCCGACTTTACTGTCATGGAACTCGCGCAACATGGTAGGTACATGCCATGATGAGCGTGGAAGCATAAGTTTTCCTGAAATAACAACCGTCCCTGGACTAGAGAGTATCCAGGCCACAAATTTGTATCCTCACGAATTGCTTTGATAATATTTTGTAGTTTCTCATCCCCGTCAACTTCACAACTCATATCCTCCACTTGAATTGTTGTTGAAACTGAAACAGCGAACAACACCGAGGTAGCTTCGATGCGAGATAAAGCATATAGTGCCTTGTTATCTAATCCTGCTTATATTGGATATCAAAGTCGAACTCGAGAATCTTAGTTAACCAACATTGATATTCCATGTTAACTTCCTGCTATTCTAGTAGAAACTTCAAACTCTTTTGGTCTATGCGTACAAGAAACTTCCTGCCGAGCATATAGTGACGCCATTTTTAGATTCAAAATACGACATCCATGAGTTTACGTTCATAAATTGACTTATTTTTTCTTTCTCTGTATGCCCAGCTACAGTATGAAATAGGATGCTAATTCAGCATCAAGAAGGGTCCCAATCCCCACCCGAGACATCCGACTCGAGAACAAAATTTTCCTCAAAGTTTGGGAGTACAAGAACGGGCACCATCATCACGGATTCCTTCAACCTTGTGAAACCTATTTCTGCTTCAATTGTCAACTTAAACTTGTCTCCACGCAACAGATTTGCTATGGTCGAGCTAAGATGCCATAATTCATAACAAATCATCGCTAATAACCTGTCAGCCCAAGAAATCCTCTTAATTCTCTGACTGTCCTGGGGCTTGGCCACTCAATCATGACAACAATTTTAGCTCTATCCAAGACTACTTCCTGTCCAAAAATAGTATCTCCCAGATTCTCTAGTTGCAGGCAACCAAATGAACATTTCTTTTGATTGGCGTAGAGATTTTATTTCCGCAATGTCGATAAGACATGTTATATGTGGCGGTAATGGTCACTACTCGACTTGTTGTAATCCAATATATCGTCAAAAAACATAAGAACAAATCGTCATAATTGGGGTCTAAATACTTCATTCATCAATGTTTAGAAAGTGGCATGTGCGTTCATCAACCCAAACGACATGACTAGAAACTCATAATGCCCATTCATTGTTCAAAATGTTGCTTCCAAGACATGATCTTTGCGAACCTGGATCTGGTGGTAACCGGACCGTAAATCAAATTTCGAAAAAACTGGGGCTCCATGGAGTTCATCCAATAGTTGGTCGATCATCAGAAAATTGTCAGGTACCGTGGCCTTGTTTAATGCTCGATAGTCGATGCAAAAACACCAGCTCGCATCCTTTTTTCACTAGCAATACAGGGTTAGAAAATGGGTTGTGGCTGGGTTGTATGATTCCCGCAGCAAGCATATTGGCCACTTGTTTCTCTATCTCTTCCTTATCCGCATGAGGCTACCAAAAAGGCCTTACATTCACTGGTCTCGTTCCCGGTAGCAACGTTATGGCATGTTCTTGGTCACGTATCAGGGATAACCCTTGTGGTTCAGCAAATACTTCTTGGAATTCATCTAGAAATGTAGTCCACTCCAGTGATGGTGTTGTGTCAGTGATCATGAGACTCCCCAACTTCACTAACAACTAATTTTCTTCACCCTTAATCTCTCTTAACATCATCTTAAGTGATAGCGAAGCATTGCATAAACTTGGATCACCCTGCAACGTGATACTAGTACCATTCAACTTGAACTTCACCATTTGTGTCTTCCAATTTACTTCAATTTCCCTAAAGTCTCAAGCCATTGCACCCCCAAGATTATATCGGTGCCTCCTAACTCGAGTGCAAGGAAAATCAGCTACAAGTTCTAAATTTTGAAGCTGTAACAAGACTCCTTTGTAGATGCCCTTACCGTGGACTGTTAACCCGGTTCCCATCATAACATTGTAACCGACTGTCCCTTCCATCGAAATGTCCAACCTCCTCACAAGCCCCTTTGAGATGAAATTGTGAGAAGCCCCACAATGAACTATCATAGTCAACGGTTGGGTTTTCATAGTTCCAATTAATTTCATTGTCTTAGGAGACGACAATCCCACAATCGAGAAGAGGGAAAGTTCCGCCAGCCCCGAGATTTCGCCTCCTTCAGTGAGTCCTTGGTTGCTCTCCACTTCTGGTTCTATAATGGTGGTGTCATCATCACTCACAGTCAGCACATGAAGACCTTTGTTCTTACAATGATGGCCGATAGAATATCGCTCCTTGCAATAATAACATTACCCTTTCGATCGATGGTCTCGAGCCTTGGATTCTGACAGACAATAGAGAGGAGATCATTTGGGGATAATCTGTTTGTTAGATACATTAGGGGTTTTGAACACAGTGTTTGTCGAGCCTTTGTTAGAGGAATAGTCAATTACGTGAGTTACATGTGATTGGAAACAGTTTTTCCCTGAGAGGTCACATGGTCTGCACGTGAGTAGGTTTGGCGATACGGTGTCTGTGTCAATATGTTGGACCCATCGCAATACTGGAAAACCAATGTATTGTCGGGGTTACAACAGTCATCTACCCTTTGTGCTACCTGCATCATCCTGTCTAGTGTTAGAGGTTTAAAAATTTTAATCGTGTTACGAATCTCTAGTTGCAGGCCTACCATGAATAGGGATTGCAAAACAACCTCTGACATGGATATCTGATTAGAGGCGAGAAAGATGAAATCTCTATAGAAGTGTTTGACAGATCGTTCTTGCCGGAGTATCATATTCATCGAGGGTAGAGATGAAAATGATTCGAGCAACCTTTGTATGAGCCATTCCCAATCCATCTATGGCTTCCTCATCCTCTCCCATCGGAACCAAACCATAGTGTCTTCATCCATGGCCAATATGACTACAACTATCTTTTGAGTTTTCGAAAAAGTTTCCCATGTCAAAGTATTGCTCAATCTTTACCAACACGCTTCTAGGTTCTCATCGTCAAACATGGGCATCTCAAGTCGATGTGCAGTGGTTCCCCAACGTCTCTAGGAAAAGTCCCCCGCGAGGAGGCGTTGATCCTTGAGGGCAGTTGGGTTTCCAAGACCTACAGGCTGCTCCATTTGTGTTGAGGTTAGCCCTGGTGAAGTATTCTCCACTATCGACGATTTTATGGAGCTAGAGAATGCCATGCTCTGTCGTATCATCTTCTCCATTAAAAAGTTGGTTTTCAGTGTTTGTTGTCTTATCTCCTCCATACCTACTTCCACGTTTGATATCCGCGTCGAATATGTTTGTCTCTCATGGTGCAACTGCTCCAATATAGCTATATTTGCTTTACGATCGGTTTGAAGTTGTAGAAATAACTCTTCAAGAGGTTCTATCTTCTTTGTTGCCATTTTTTTCCGGATCCACACTGCTTTGATAGCAAATGTTATGTGTATTGTAATGAAAAACACACAACAATGAGACAAGATGTATGAACTTCAATACCAAAGAGAGTTACAAATATGAGGTTTTTTTCTAGAGACACTTCTCCTCCTTACAATCTCACTTTGATTACAAAATCCTTGCCTCTGTCTCTCACACACCAACCATATATATGTCTCTTGGTCTTATAGCCTATTATCACCCCCAAAACACTGCTCAATAAGTCTGTAAAAACCGTTGCCAGAATATAATGATCTTCCTCTTGTTGTGTATTATTTATTGATATTTTTGCAACCTTAGTCTTTCTTGCTCCTTGTATCCAATCATATTGAAAATGATCGGAGGATGCTTGCTCTCATACTCATCATCATAGACACTCTGATAACATATAGTAAAGTTACTATTCACACAATGAAATCGTATTTTAACAACACAATAAAATAAGTATTTCGTTTTCGTAGAGTTTAGATTTGTTTGACTACACAATCAATAAATAGATTGAATATACTAAACTTAATATAAATTTAGGACATAGTGATTGAGTTTCGATAGTATAAAACAACCATAAGAGTCCACACCGAAACTGTGGCTTAAACATAGGTCTCACTTTCTATTTCTAAATTTTTCTCTGAAATGTTTTCCTAGTATTTTTGTATTTTCTAGTTAATGGATGATATAGAGCTATGGTAATACTATAAATCCTCATTATTAAATTTTTAATTATTTACATGCTTACGCATTTAATAAGATAATTTTACTTTGGAGATTTAACTTTTTTACAAACGTGAAACCTTAAAAAAAGACCATCGTTATTGTATTTTGTTAGATCTGCAAACTCAGATGCAATTTCCAAAATATGTGCTACCAAAGCTTCTAACATGAACCTTGAATGAGTCGATTGCATTTGTAATGTTGGAACTGATTGCAATACATTCTTCGATCAGTGAATAGCTGAAGGATCTCAAGTCCATTCACCGTTCCCTAACAAATATCAAAACTTCCAGATCCAGATATATTTTTCGACACCCTTATGAAGGGGTTTATTCAGTATGGTTGAGAAACTCGTGGGTAAGAACTACTCGTCTAAAACAAATGATGCATGTCGCAAAAAACATAAGATTGACAAAATAAAAGGCATGTCGATGTTTGACATTCCTTAATCTAGATCCTAGATACGAGTTATGATGCGTTTAAGATGATAAGATGAGATCAAAATTAACAATGTGTATAAACTGTTGAGGTTTTCTTATTCAACATGGTGAATATATATAGAAACATTGTAACAAAAACAGGAAACTAAATCACTATAAACTAAGAAACTAAATCACTATAAACTAGGAAAATATATTGTCTAAATATATGTATATTCAAATATATCCTTTAATACGAACCTTCAAGTTGGAGCATAGATCACGCATGCCCAACTTGGACCGTAGATAGGTAAACGGATGATGACCCAGTGCCTTGGTGAAAATGTCTACAATCTGCTCCGATGAGCGAACATAAGTTGTTGAGATGAGTCCAAGCTTGAGTTCATCCCGAAGGAAGTGACAATCGACTTCGATGTGTGTGGTGCGCTCGTGAAAGACTGAGTTGGAGACGATATGAAACACAACTTGACTATCATAAAACATCTGAATTGACTGATCATAGAAAAATCCAAAACCCCGAAGAAGACCCTTAAGCCACTTGAGTGCGCAAGCGAGAATATAATCGGAATATTAAGTATTCAGTATGCATAACATAATATTCAGAAATATTTCGTAGAATATAATCAGAATATTAAGATCTCGGAGAATATTCTCGTATCAATCACACGGATTATATTCGTAATAATACACTCTCTCAAATTGGAGCATACAAATTGTGGACGCCCAACTAGGAAGAAAAACAGGTCGATACACCGAAAGGCATAAGGGTTCGGTACGCCGAAAGGCGTCGTGGTTCAGTACGCTGGAGGACGTGGTTCAGTACGCTGGAGGACGTCTGGGTCGGTATGCTAGAGGGGCATTGGGTCGGTACGCCAAAATGCATATGGTCGAAATGCCAAAGGGCGTCGTATCGGAACGTCAACAAAGGGAATCATGGTCGGAACGCTAACAAATGGTGTCATGGTCAGAACGTTTAAAAAACATCATGGTCGAAACGCCGAAAAGACGTCATAGTCGGAACGCCAAAAGGCGTTAAGGTCGGAACATCGAAAGGCTCTGATATTCGGCATGGTGAATATATATAGAAACATTGTAACAAGAATATGAAACTAAATCACTATAAAATAGGAAGAGATAATGACTAAATATATATATATATATATATATATTCAAATATATCCCCTAATAAAAATGTCATCGTGGATAAATGATTCCACGTTATTCAATAAATTGCCGCTGCAAATTACATACAAAATATATAATAAAATTGTATTTTGTTATAATATCGCACCGGGTTTAAAATGCAAGCCGAAGACATGCTTTGGAATTGAAAGGACAACCAATGTCTGGTTTATTCCGACGAGTTGGAATAATTGGAGTACGTATATTTTAAAATAGCGGCATCAATCCTTTCCCTGTCTCTGGTTGCAAATGCTTCTAACAGAATACCATTTTTGTAGAAGTGGAAAAGGGGAACAGCCTGCATCAGTATAATTTCATGATCAATTATTTTTTACGAATATTTTAAAGCCTAAATCTAAAAGAACATATAGTATGATGAAACCTAAGCAATTTTTTCCCCAAATATTCCTGAATACAAGAGAGGAAAACTTCAGAAAGATATTCAAGTGACAATTGATTTCTTTTAAACTCCAAGAGGTAACATTAAACTCCGCGAAGATCTCGTTACCTTGATTCGGAGCCTTTCAGCTACTTCAGATTGCTCATCATATTCATCGATTACCTGCAAAATATTACACGAAAGAATAAATCTTGTTGCAGGTTCTGCCAATCATCATATGAAACATTAAATAAAGACATCTAGACATCGAGAGCACGACACTATCAATGGTGATGACTATGATGAACTGTAAGAATTGTTCAACAATATACTATTTTTTGCTATATGTCTGGAAGAACATAAAACGAACAAAGGGCATCAGGTACAAAAATGGAAATGTTGTCCTACGGATCATGTATAATTTTGTCATTTTCAGGTAAAATTTTGCATTTGGTCAAGAAGAAGCGTTAAAAAAATACTCACATTATGCTTAAGGAAGATAACTGGAGCTTCTTCGTTACCGGATCCCTTGCAGAGCTTTGCGAAACCTTGCTCTATGTATTTACAGCTTCCACAAGAAGTGCGATAAAAGTCAACCACAACTAAAGAATTCGTTTCTTTTGCTTTATCAAGGATGTGAAGAAACTCTTCATCCGTCTTGAACTCACGAACACATTCAACAGGGCAAAGATCGTCATCATCATCATCATCAGATAATTCCCCATTATTCTTCTCAGCCCTGCTTTTTGTGATTCCAAGCTGAAATTTGTGACTTTTGATTGAAATGTCTAGACCAATGTTTACACTGATACATGGAGTTTTAGCTCTCAGAAAAGAATGTTGAACCCTACTGCTAGAGGCAAACCATCTTGGCAACACACAAGTCTTTGTCGTACCAAGCCCTCGATCAGATTTCCAGCTATAACTTGAGGACCCAGCATGAAGAATATTCTGCTTTTGCATTGAAGATTAAAGTTGACACCAGCAATATATATGTATATATCCAAAAAGCCAGATGATATGATCGAATTTCCACGTAATTCTCCCCCTACGGATGAGTAAACTGACAGATGATCAGAGTATTCATCACCACTAAGGACATGCCGAGTAAAAAAAAGTTAAAGGAAACAAATGAGCGAGGGAACCCGATATTATAAACTACTCAAACAAGGAAGAACAAAAATTAACAAGTGAATATAAATATTATGATCAATGAAAAAAAAATAATCCGTACTTTGAGATAGGCAACATGAAACAACCATTTCATTAATAAAGATAGCAATGGTAATTAGTTGTTTCCATAATTGAGTTATTATATTTAGCTAACACCTAAGTAACCGTTCCCTCTGGTACCTTTAACATAAGATTTCAACAAAAAGTGGAAAGTAAAAAGGATTCCACTTTGAAGTTTGATATCTTTAGTACCAACAAGAACCAAATGGGTTTGCCCAGACGCATACTCTCTTCTGCTTTATGCAGATATGCCATGTGCTCACTCCTTGTGTACTTTTTCCGTGACAAAATAAATGTTCAATCCATATGTGTACTTATTCTTGTTTTCAACAATGGTGCGTCAAATGCTGCTCAGTTGTGTCTGTGCACCTCCTTTAGGAGGCCAAAAATACAAGGAAAAATCACATACAACCCTCACTGCATTAACTTATCTACAACTTGGTGCCAATATCATCCCCTAGCTGAATAAACTTCTGTCAATTTGCAAGGAAAATTAAAATCTTACCACAAATTATAGATACTGAACAGCAGCAGGAAAGAGTTTTTAAATTATGAAACTAGTATGAATTCTAGTGTTTTATCTGTGACTCATATATCGACAACTCAATATTTCTTTATCAGCTCCTATAGGTATTATACACATACTTGCAAAGTGAATTCAGATGGATATTAAGAACTCGAGAAAATTAAGACATATGGAACTAGAATGAGTATTCTGGTAATATAATTAGAACAGCACAGAACATGTATATCACTAAATGGTTTTGTGGGTCTTCCAGTTTTATTTTACGGGACAAAAGATAATAAAATATATGCAACTTCTGAATTTGATCAATACCTTTGTGAGAAGGCGTGGCTTGAAGATTCTGAAGATTCCAGCCTACCTAACCGACCAAACGAGTTAGTCTGCAGGTTAAGGATTTTAATAAAACAGAATTATTCTAATGGCATCACACTTATGTGAACATTTCTAACAGATGGAAGGTATAAGAAATCTAAAATATCAAAGATGAATGCCCTATAAATATAGATATACTATAACTGGCACATAGAAACAAAGGAATGGTAACTGCTGAAGACAAACAAATAATTTCCTTTCTAATAACAACTTTTACCAATCAGTCTCAATACACTCCCTCCAGTTCATGCTCCATGTTCAAGGGAACTTCTACCACACAAAACCCGAAGCTATATATCTCCCAGACTAATAAGACCATGAAAATCGTTCACATAAATGGTTTAAAAATGCTTGTAATCATCAGATTAAATAAATCATTTGCCAAGGCTTGTGCTCAACGAGAATCAAATAACATAAAATTTCCAGTTATCAAGTAATCGCACGATTTCTTCGTCCATAAAGGTTTCGAATCAGTTCGTAATGTTTCTAGAAAACATTTCTTCAACAACTTTGTCTTCGCTTCTCTTTAGTTTTTCAGATCAAACACAGTTCAAAATATGCAAGATCGCGCACAATTTTCTTATAAGAAGAACAGCTGCAATCGGGATTACATCACCAATACCAGTATATAGAAAGAAGGAAAAAAAGACACCAAAAGCACAAGCAACAAAAGAATTCTGCAATGAAGAGAGAAGATGCACACCAGATAACGGTGACGCCGACGACGGCAAGGATGGATGCCGTCGACGGCAAGGATGAACGCCGAGCTAGAGTGATTGCCGTGGAGAGATAGAAAGAGAGAGAGATATCCCTATGTCATTTAATGGCCGTATATCCAATTCTGATTACATGCGCTTACCGAAAGTTTTGCGCCTAAAAAACATAATAATATATTTTAAGACAAACCTTATAATAATTCAAATTATTTTAAACTCGATTTTTTATATATATTTATTAATTAACTTATTTATAAATTAACATAATATATAAATTAATATTTTATTTTAAAATAATATATAAACTTTAAAATTATTTCCAAATTAATCATATTAACAATGTTTAAATATAAAAAATATACAAAATTTGATATATTATTTTTAAAATTAAATTTTAATTAATATATTATTATTAAATAATAAAAAATAATAAATAAACATGTAGAATAATATTTCATATATTTTTTATTAGGTTGAAATATATTTTGAAATTATTATGATATCTTTTCTATGAATTATTATATTAAATTAGATTATATTAAAAAATAAATAAACAAATATATTTATAAAAACACGTTACAAAATAATTAATCAACTATATTTTATAAAAAATTTCCTTTAATATTATATAAATAAATATTTAAAGGTAAAATTTTAAATCATTATAGCTATAATTATAATAAAGATAAAGAACAAATGAGCCAATAAAATTGGTGTGGACAAGGTCAGATCGAGGAAGCCAATAAAATTGGTGCGGACAAGGTCATTCGGGATTATCAAAAATAACTTATAGGGTTAAAAGAATTTAAAAATATTCTTTTCGAAAAAAAAATTTTCGCTTTAAAAATATCCTTATAAATGCTAAAATTCCCAAAATACTCCTCCAATCCTTCTATCCAGTTTGATCCTACGATCCAGTCACCCAGTATGATCCTGTGACCCTGCGACCCAGCGACTCAGTCCGACCCTGCGACCCTTGTCCCTCGGGTGAACTTCAATACTATCATTTACAAATACAATTATTTAAACGGTCGAAATCGCTGAAACTCACCTACAAACCGCCGGAAATCGCCAAAAATCACCGGAAAATCGCTAAAAACGCTGGAAATCACTGAAAATGACTGAAACATTGTTGGAAATCGCTCGAAACTTGCTGCAAACCGCTCAAAATAGAAGGAAATCATTCGAGAATGGAAAGAAATCACTCAAAAATTGAAGGAAATCGTTCGAAAATAGAAGGGAAACACTCGAAAATGAAAGGAAATAGCTCTCTACTTTGTTTCCCTCCTCTCAATTTTCGTTTTCCCTCTTCTCATATTTGCCTTTCCCTCTTTTGTATGTGTTTTTCATTAAGGGCACATATGTCTTTTCTCCAATTTTTTCCATCAGATTTAGGAGGGTAGTTTTGAAATGTTTTAGCCCTAAGAGGGCATTTCTGATATTGTGCCCATTCAAATCGTTTAAATGCTTAATTTTACAATTGCATCAAATTACGAACACTACTTCGAGGAAAAAACCAAGAAGATTGTGAACCTAGTCACAACAAATAAGACAATAGATGATGGATTTCACTATGGATATTAAAGAAAAAAAACTTCGGATAATGACATAATGTGGTATCTAGACACTAGTGCAACCAACTATATGTATAGACTCAAACATCTCTTTGTCGTTTGTAATAGATAAAAGATGGATGAACATGTCTTTTGGAGATGTATCAATGGTGAAAATTAAGGCCAAGAAAGTATATGTTTTTTTAAAAAGAATTGAAAAGAATGTACCATGGAAGACATGCATTATATTTATGATCTGAAAAGTAATATTTTTAATATAGAACAATTTAGAGAAATAATTTTTCAGTTTACATGAAAGATCTTATCTTACACTTTGAGAGAAAAATGGTCAAGTTTTATAAACGTGGAGACGGAAAAGAATCAAATTTTCAAATTTAACTTGAAGAATATATAAGAGAGATTTTTGCAAGTCAAGTTGAAGCATAAAACAAAGTTATGAAACTTATGGTTCAAGCACCTAATTATGTAGATTTTAAATGATTTAGAAAGAATGTAATGATCCATGGTTTACCAAACATAGATTACATCAAGACGTTTGAAGATTGTATTCTTGGCAAGCAAGCATGGATACATTTTCTAAAAAAAAGGAAAAATATCGTGCAAGGAGACCACTCGAATTAGTACAAACCAACATATGTTGACCCATCATGTTGGGTTGATTTTGGGGTGCGAAAGCGTGTTTTATCAACCCGAATTTTAGATCTAGTCATGTTCAGATTAGTTTTTCGAGGTTCAACGATGAACAAATATAGAAATGATTTCGAAGATACATGTTAACGATGAATCTGTGATTATCGGATGATAGACTTGATAGCACAAGTCCTCTACGTGTATCCACACCGAGATCGAATTCTGCCTTCAACCTTTGGTGCGAAATTTCCGATGAACGAAACTGTTTCGTTCTTCGTTTTTCTATTTGACGGCCACTAGGGTTTTTATTTTTCGATTCTGTAATCTGATAACGAAAATCTAATTTTTCGTTTTTTATATAATTATTAACTTTTAATAATTACACTTTTAACCCGAGACTATTCAAATATTACATAATAGACATATTACTTTCAATCTCCCACTTGCCTTTACGTAATATTTCAAACAGTCAAAGTATATATATCTCCATACACATACTTGCCTGTACATCTGATGTAGTAACTCCAAAACAAAATCAAGTACAATTATATTCTTCGGTGCTAGCGGATGAATATAATTGTATTCCACACTGATTGTCTAACAATCACAAGCACATACCGAGACACTCGTATGCGTGTGACCTCGTAGGTTCATCACTAAACCGGTAGCCAATTAGTCTCCACTAATTAACTAATCGAGGTTGGCGTCTAGCAACACTCCCCAACGACCGGATAGCATGAAGTAACATCCTTACTCATTTGAGTAACAATTTTACCTGAAACGAACCATGGTGAAGTTGACGCTAGTATTTCCTTGCATCTTTACAGCTCCGGATGCATCCTAGGCATGGTCATAACTGTCAGCCTTACGGATCATCAACTATGTCTCATGTCAATCACAACTGACTGATGAATGAACCTAAGAAACACCTTTCTTCATTCATTCAATATACTCTGGCCAGTGATTCGTACAGTCATTGTGATTACTGACAACATAGAGCTCAAACTCTTACCAAGAGTTGATGGATCCCATCTTGATCAGTCACTAACTATGTAAATATCTAATTATTCCCAATATCTATTCAACTAGTACTCTCAGATATACTAGGTGTAGAATCAAAGAATAATAGATGAGATGCTAGTTACTATGTTGATCTCAGGTCTAAGGAAAAACTAACTATCGAACTATCTAGAGAAATCTTATGACAATTCATTGGTTATTTAACCATTAAGCATTTCTCCCTTTAGGTCAGTTCAGTGATCACATCATTATTTGTATCACCCATATATGTGATTCAGTAAAAGAGATCTACTAATTTCTATCATCATAGAAACTTATCGCATACATGTTGTTCTTTTCGGATCATTGTAGTCCGAGTAGTGATCCTACGAACAAGAACAGTTCAGATGAAATCATACCAAAAACTTGACTCTCTTTATTATGATCTCTATCATAATGTCAAGTTTCAGATTTAATCTTGGACTCTATCATACACTTATGAAAATTCATCATATGAAAAATAATGCCATATATTATAAAATTAAAATCGATGTCTAAAATACAACTCGCTACATATCTATAAACTAATGCCAGCTA
>CM071874.1:30051250-30063807 GCA_036759665.1 Gynandropsis gynandra
GCCATTACAATTAGAAACGATAACAAGATATAAAGAGAAATATATGAGATTTGTGTGTGAGAAACGGGTAGAAGAGAAGAGATTAAATAGAAAATTTTAAGACCGATTCGGGACGGAATCGGGACTGAAATATTTTTCGGTCCGAAAATTGCAGCAGTCCGCAAATTGCGGACGGATGAGTCAGCAGTCCGCAATTTTCGTACCGAAAAGAATTTCAGTCCCGATTTCGTCCTGAATTCCGGACGACTTAGGGACTGACATTTGATCCCCAAATTTAGGGACGGATTCGGGACGGTTTTCTTAATCCGTCTTTAATTAGTCCCTAATCCGTCCCTAAATTTAAGAACAGATATGTCAGTCCGCAAATGCAGTCCCGAAATCCGAATTTTCTTGTTGTGTTAATGCATATATATATATATATATATGAATATATATATGTCGTAGCATTAGAAAATAAAAAACTGTATACACATGTTTCCATTTTCTAAAGTCGTAAACCACCGACACAAAAACTATTGTTTGACCAAGTTTATGTTTGAAAAATATTTAATAACAAAAAATGTAATAATCTGATAAAATAACTATATCATGACAAAAAAGCATTCCCAAGTCGCGAAGACTTTTGACACATATCATCAGATACATCATTTCAACAGGAATGTGTACAAAATCTATACGACATCATTCATATTATTCATCAAGTAATCTCCAACCGGAAAGATGGATATCACTAAATACTTGCTCATCCTCTTATGGATTCAAGCATCGTTTCATGTTAATGCATATAAATTCCAAACTCTCGATAATTTTGCAAGAACCACTGGAAATTACGCAAGGTATAACTTATACCAACTAAAGGCGTCGGCGAAACAGAAGCGAAGGCCACCGAGGCGTCCTCCTCCGCCTCCAAGGCGTAACCCTGCCCCACATTTTTTCAAGTCTCCGCCTCCGCCAGTTAAAGTTCCGGTGTACTACAGTCCTCCTCCGTCGCCGCCGCCACCGCCAAATTCTCAGGAAAATTTTGCTCCTCCTCCGCCTATGCCACGTAAAAAGCCAGGATGTGCAGTTCCTTCACCGTTGCTTCCGCCACCACGGCGCTCCCGGCCGCCATTAAGTCCCAGGTCATAACCGCTGACTGGCTGTGATGCTTTGTCTGTTCCACATGAACTAATGGAATTTATGTACTTAATATGTGGTAAATTTGTCAGGTTACTAAGATTTCTTTATATAATTATGATTATGAATATTTGTTAGTTTTGTTTTGTGTTGTATCTCAAGAATGGATAACTTGGCATATATTTGTTGGTATTTGCTTATGGGTTGATCTTAAGTTTACCCGTATGGATCTCTTTGGTAGATCTTATTATTCAGATCATAACTTGTATTACTAACTTGGCGTATTCTTGATTCACATGCTTAATCCAATCGATATTGGAAACTTTAAGTGTTTCTGACAGGTTTCTCGTGGAAATTTGGCAAGCATAATAATGTCTAAAACCATAAATTAAGTCAACGGGCATATAAATTGGGTGTTTCCTGACTACTCTATTAGAATATGCTGGAAAAACTATCAAACTATTGGTTGGATCGATACATGAAATAGTGAAGAATAAATGGAACTAAAATTCGAGCATAAATGTATAAATCAGGAAAAACATTGAGAGTTTTCTTCTACAAGAAGACTTAGAATAACTCCAATTAGTAACTGACATATTAATATTTTGAGGTATATAATTTTTTTTATCAAGAAAGTTAAAAGATCTTAGAATACACCTTCCTAATCTAATCATATGAATATATGATATGTTGTTGAAATAGTCAATATCTTAGAGTAAAACTATGGGATGATTGTTGGTAAATTCGCGAATAAATAAAAGTTAATTATTCTTAACCCTTGCCATTAATAACATTATAAGTGGGGCTTGAAATCAGCCACCAAAAAACACAACAAAACACAAAAGTTACATAATAGTTCTAGAGATTCTAGAGACAAAAGAGAGAAACATTTTCCTTTAATTTTCGACCACATCAAAGTATTGATGACAAATCCCGATCTTAGCGTGAATCGATCATTTAGGGAGATTTCGTATTATCGCAACTGCATCACTAACGTCTTCAATCCCCTAAAGATTAGTGGATCTATATTCATGTTTGGTTGTTTATGAAACAAATCCCATGAAACCGAAAACTTGATTTAGGTTACATATCATATTTGGACTGTTAAAAATGTTCTGCCAAATCGACAACCATATAGTGGTATTAGAGTATCTAGTCATCTATACATAAGATTTTCTACAGTTTTTGGATGAAAACTCGCTCAAGAGTGACGATTTTACATTTTCTGCGCGCAATACTCGACCGAGTAAAGGGTTGCTCGAGCCGAGCATTATCGTCGGTAACATGATTGAACAAGATGATGCCTCAAACTAGGCTAAGCAATATGACGGCTCGAGCCAAGCAAATTCTCCAAACAAAATAGGATTTAGGATGAACGGTGCACAACTAGACGTTTTATAAGAGATGACACACTCAATCGAGCAATTTTTATAATTGTTCGACTGAACATTGGGACCACACGAGTTGAAAACCTACTAAAAAAGAAATAGATTGCTCGAGTCGGACAAAATTAAATACGATATACAAAAGGACTAATCGAGTAAATGATGCTTGACCCAAATGATTGCTTTGTGAGGATAGATCGATGAGCAAAGCTTTTCTTAGAGTCGAGCGCATCATCTGAAAGAATCACTCATAAGTTGATAGGGTCAAGCAAGTATTACTCGAACCGAGTGATTTCTCGAAAATGTTTACTAGGATCACTATACCCCTGATTAATATGGTGAGTATGGTCGAGACGAGGATCAGATGATGGTCTCGACTTGTCAAATAGTGGTCGGGGCAATGGAGCGATACATGCCTATCTACATATTATGTGGAGAAAAATGACCCGCAATGGGAATCTCGAGGTAATTCAGCTTATCCATTCATCGAGCCTACATCAAGCACAATAACAATTCGTGTTTAATGAGAGGAGGAAGGAACACTACAAAAATACACGTCATTTCCAACAAACATATGCGATTTGCCACGGTAGTGCAACAAATAATATCCGTTGAAAACTATCAACGAAGTGCAACAGATATATCTGGTTAAATATTGCAATGGATACCCATTACCACAATGCAAATGATGTCTGTTGACAAAATGCAACAGATCTCCGTTGAACGACTGTTAGAAAACAAAAATGACGGGAATTTAAAATAGTTCAACGGATGTCCGTTGGAAAGAAATGGTAGGAGTGATCAACTGATATCCGTTGGAAAAGAAAATGGCGAGAAGTTAAAATAATCCAACGGAGCCCCGTTAAGAAACTTTTCAATAGGCGTTCGTTGAAAAACTAACGAAATTTTTTAAAAAATTAAAAATTTTAAAAAAATTTTAAAAAAAATTTAATATAGATAACATTTAGACAAATTAAAAACTAATTTACTACATACCATCTAAACCAGTAGTGTCATCTTCATCTCCATGCTCGCCAACGCCTCGTGAAGGGGTTATATCTAAATCGATGATGGGTTCTTGTCTCGGCTTTGTTGCCCTTGTCGGTGGTGGTGGTTGATACGCTCGACCGATCATCAACTCGATGATACTCCCATGTGATGCATTTGCACTCGAGTATCTCGAAGCTTATCTTGCATTGCTCAAAGTGTAGTCTCGAGCTGCTCGATGCATCATTCTTATGTGCAATGACCGTGGGGGTGCTGTCGTGGCGTCCTCCATGATATCTTTTTATAACGAACCTAAACCGTATAGAGGCCTTTTATATGGTCTAACAAATTGCAATGTAAAACACGCTAAAGTTAGTATATCATTAGAAAATATTTGATGCAATTAAAGAATTATAATAGCAATAATCTTATTGTATACCTCTAAATAAATTTTATCCTTATGTAAAGGACTGAGATCGTCGGGAGTTAAATCGATGGTTTGTGATTGTTGTGTGATCTTCTCCGTCACAACTTTCACGGTTCATTTCGTTCAATGGTCGACCAGCTCAGGTTCGTTGACCTCTTCCGCGACGATGGATTTCTTCTTGGCGTGGGTCTCTACAACCAACTCAAGAAGAGTCGGTTCTTTTCTCACCCTCTACATCCATAACATATAGTAATATGATTAGTTAACAATTTTATATAATAATAAATTTAAATTAATAATTTAGTAAACTTTTACCATTTCTTTTTTTCTTTCCGAAAATGACTTTGATCCCCGAGGTATGGCGATGCGGGCCATCTCCGGGAACCTTCTCGCCGAACCGATATTTTTTGGCCTTCTTGCTCTTGACCTTGCAGTCCTCTAACTCCCAATGTTAAACGAGTTGGTTAAATAACTCGTTCGTTGTCTATGTCGGTTTGGTGTTCATTTTTTAATAGTTGCGCTTGGCATTGTTCATCATTAAGCACAACCGAGCTTGCATATCGTGCATCCAAACAATATAGATGCACGATGTATCATTCTTCTGTCATCTATAAATGCACTACAAAATTAAATTTCAATAAATTAATTTATAGATAAAATTATATAATAATTTAAATATTAAATTTTATACTAAATATACGCATGATAAATTTACACCCCCATTGGTGGCGTATAACTTCTAGTGTCATATGCCAAGAGTAGTAGAGTCAATCGTGTAGGAAAACTTGGATGATTTTGTTATTCGTGTGTTTTAGAAAATCATTGAAAACACGTAAAGTGTATCAGTTTTTGGCTAGGTATTCGTATCATATTCGCATAGATTTGATAGCACGAGTTACAATTCCGATACGATTGTTCTTTATATATGCCCATTTTATTGGTTTTCAGGTTTTAAGGCGACAAGGCCTAAACGAGCGTAAAAAGGCAAATTCCTGAATCAAACCACTCAAATTGAAGATACAATTCACTCGGAGCCAAAATCAAGCCACAGAACCCAATGGAACACCCGAGCATCGAGCGGAAAAAAAGCAAAATCATGAATTGAAGAGTGCCCGCTCGAGCACTGAGGTCTACCCGCTCGGCCAAAAGCTACGGGGTTAATTACAACCATCCACACGACCCGGGCACGAAGGCAACATGATCGGGTGACCATACCCGATTGGGCGACAACACGGTACCCGGTCGGGCGTCAATTAGTCCTAAACATCCCCGAGAGTTTACACGACTCGGGCTGTTCAACCACGCGATTGGGAAGCATTGCCCGATCGGGCGCAACACTCCACACGATCGGGCTGCCCACTGCACGACCGGGTAAAACATGTACCCGAGCGGGTCGCCTTTCTCGCAACAACCAAGATTTAGAGTTTGAACGCTGGGGGCGACAGCTAGGGCAAGGAGAGGCTTAGAAATCATCAGGAAAGGCTCGGGAAACGCTGGAGAAGGAGAGAAGCATCAATCCGTACATCGGTAACACAATAGGGAATATCGAGGCATCGAGTTTCCTAGGGTTTATCATGTTTAGGGTTGTGTTATTTCCTTTGTCAGTAAACTCCATGAGTGAGTAGATTCCCATCTATGGGTTAGGGATATCGGTTTTGTAACAGATGTACAAGTTATGTGTTAATGCTTAGATTTATCGTATTTTATCTTGATATTCGGTTCTATAATCAACATCGTAAACGTCTATACTAGTGCTGCCTGCTCAGTAATATAGGAATTCGTATTTTGTTGGAAGGTTAAAGTATGAATCCGAAACTGTTGAATTATAGGTTAAGTTTGATTAATGAGTGATGCGTATCAGAGTAAAATATAAATAACCTAATCTACCCGCAAGTGCACGGCACGTGTGTAGTATTTTAGGTGTCGATCCCACAGAGACTACGCAACACTACCTAAACCCGAACTACGAATCAAACTTGCTAACGAAAGAATGGTGATGAGGAATTAAATACTAAATGTAAATAAACTACTTGGGTTCTAACGATAAGACAAACGTCCTAGGAATCCGGTTTCACCACAAGACTACCGAAACCAACGATCAACCTACCTATCATGCAATCCCTGTTAAAGCTATCTAAGGCGGACGATCCTAACATGATATTCAAAATAGATCAAAAGCGGTCTCGAGATAGCCAAGGGCTAATCCCTTCTCCTAGAACAAACAAACTACTCGCTCATGCGTCTGTAAAGAAACATAAACATAGTAGAAAGTCTAAGGAACATAAAAACCAAACAAAACCGAAGTGGTGGTGCTTGATCTCCAATGCTCCTCGCTTATCTTCTTGCAAGAATCTGCTCTATCTTTCGCTGAATTGTTCTCCTCTGTTAGCTTGCTGTAGTGACGTCTTTTTGCCTCCTTTTAAGCCTCCTAAGTCGGTCCAATTGTTGCCTAAATTGCCCCACGAGTTCCCTTATGTTTTAAGTTAATTTAACTTAAGTTTTGAGCAGTTACGGGCCGCGACCCGCTTGGGCAATGAGTGTGCCCGCTCGGGCACGGCTAGGGTAACTCGTGCGGATGCTGGCTGGAATGCAATGCCCGATCGGGCATGGTGTGTGTGTCGTGCAAAATGTTCTGTCCAATTGGCCGTAGGTATTGCCCGATCGTGCAAGGGTTGTGCCCGACCGGGTGGAGGCTTTTCCATGCTCAATCTCGTCCCGTTTGTCCCGTGATGATCCCAGAAGTTGCTCCTTAGCTCCGTGCATGTTCCTTTAGCTCCAAAATGATCTAAATATGCGTAAAAACCTGTAAGAACATGAAAACACGAAAACAAGTAAAACGGAAACGGAATCATACGTAAAACATCGCATATGTGTCAAACACGTATCCTAAATCGTACAAGAAATACGTTTGAAAACGAGATGATCAATGAGAATCTGACCGGTCGGTTAATCGACTTAGGAATTAGGATTGCGCGCGTAACGCTGCCATAGTACGAGTTAATCGTTGCTGGAAGGTAGGATTGCACGTACTTATGGTTAGGAGGTTTAGGCTCGGCAGAATCACTCCTCACCTTAGAGCATGAATTCCCGTTATCAAGATAGTTCGATAGGTTTATGATCTTTCGTTGTTACATCCTTGCGATTCCCGGTATCCCGAAACATGTAGTGTTCTTAATTGTCAAGTCTTCCATACTAAGTCTTCCACATTTTTCTATCGCTGCCACCATTTAGTTTAGTATTTTAGATATTTACACCACGCCATCACCTATTTCATCCAGTCTTAGTTTAGTTATATTCTTAGGAAAAGGCCGCATTAGTCCCTAGAGTTCGACCCTGGTACTACACGAACCGTATACTTGCGGTGAAGTGGTCTAGGAAATATTTTAGCTTGAATTTCACCACATCAAATTTTTGGCGCCATTTCCGGGGACTAATTACGGCCTAGACTAGGAATTAGCTAGATTAAGATCTAGTCCTTTCCGGAGTCTTCTTTTGTTTTTCGTATTTTTGCTTTTGTTTTTTTTCTTTCTTATGGAGTCAAATTTTTCTTTACCTCTTGGAGCTTAACCGAGTTTGGTGTTCTTTATCTTGCGAGGTAACATGAACAACTTCAACTCTTCGTGTGCCGAGATAGCTGAATTGAAATATCAACTTTCCGAAATTCGTCGTATGCTCTCTGATTTATGCCATCCACAATACTCAGAGCAATCATGGGAACAAAACGCTTGGGGGTATGAGAAAGAGATCTACGATAGTTACAATCGGCCTTTCGGGAATACATACAATCACGGATGGAGCGATCACGCATACTTCCCGTACAGGAACATCGAGGGTATGTTGAATGCACACCCATCGTTTGGGAACTTTCAGCCATGGACGGAACCCCAAAGTCAGAGCTATCGGTCATATGTGCCTCATCCATACCCAAACCAATCCGAAGCAGCCCCCGATTGTGCCGCCACGTACACCCACCTCCTTGGAGTATTTGAGAATTGAAACAACTTGGATACGGGAGTGGAAGCGGAACAAGAAAGCGCCAATGAGCAGATGGACGACTTCTTTAGACAATTGGACACGCAAGCTTCAGAACTTGCACAAGGGCCATCGCAACCACAAGAGGTTCTATCGGAAAATTCAGAAATAAATCCTCGTGAACATGTCATCGAAATCTGCCTAAGGGATTGTGAGACGGTAGATCAGCCAAATCCCTCGTTGATTGAAAAAGAAGATGAATCTAACATGACAGTGGATGAGCCTACGGACACTGATGAGCACATGAAAAAACCCGAGGTGGAAGTAGAATTCAGCTTAGTGGACACAATTGAGCAACCGTGCGCTATCGACTTCGTGTTCCCCAAAGGCATCTTTGAAGATTTAGCTGAAGAAATTTGTGAGGAGTTTCAGAATACGGATTCCTTAGATATGAATCGCATAACAGTTGGGGAAGGAAATTACAAAGCACCAAACGAGCTACTTAACAATGAAAAGAATGAGGAATCCCCGACCGAGACTTCCACACAACCGAGCTAAATGCGGTGTAGGACAATACATAAATGACATTGAGATGCCGAGAAGCTACACCAAACGTCCAGCCCACAATTGGGATATCGATAAAGCACCAAGGTAAAGATGAAGCCTTCACCCAAAGACTCACACATAAAATATCTTTGGAGACGCTGAAGGAAACGAGCGACAAACGCCTAACCGGTTACATGGAGTACTCAACCGGACTTAAGAACAACTCGATCAGATGTTTTAAACAGCACGATCTAGCACCCAACTTAGAGAGCACATGACCAATCTTAGGGACGACAATACCGATCGTGAAAGGAATTCGATTGATTCCCGTGCCACACCTTATCGAGCAATATTGCACGCGAAACGCTACGTATACGACGACGTCGAGGACGTCCACCTGATGAGTAGCACGCTTTGGTCAGGCTCGCGACCGAAAACAAGCGCTTCTCGGGAGGCAATCCGATCCCCGTATCCTTTTTGTTATTTTCATTTTATTTCCATTTTTTGAACTCTTTTTAAAACTTGGATAATTTTTTTTTAGGATTTAGGAATTTTAGTGGTCTTATTGATTTTTGCTGCATGGTTTTCCTCGTGAATTTCTCTGTTTTGCAGCACTGCCCGGTCAGGCAGCCATCTCCACCCGAGCGGGCTAGGTCAAAAATGAATGGAGCCCGATCGGGCGACTCAGAGTACCCGCGCGGGCACCGTGTAATACCTGCAAAGGTAAGTCTTTTATTTCGAGTAACCCGAGCGGCACTTCTCACTACGAAATTTCACCCGAGCGTGCTCCCACACTTGCAACCCTTTCGTATCCGCCGGAGTTTGCTCATACGCTGCCACCGTTCATCATCGTCGCCGGTCGACCCTCGGTTACTCGAAAAACACTCTCCCTCCTCTCTCTCTCTCGAAAAACCTCGAAATCCTTCAATTTCTCTCGAATTCCAGGTATATTCATGAAGTGTTTTGTGATTTAAACTGCTATGGACTAGATTTAGGCCTGGTTTCAGGAGAATTTAGGGCAAATTTGTGAACTGATTGTCGAAAGCGATCTGCAGGTCGCGATTTCGCAACTCAACCCGATCGGGCTAGGGTTAGAACTCGATCGGGCAGTGTGAATTTGAGCCCGATCGGGCAGTGAATTCACCCGAGTCGGACGATACCTACGGAGTATTTTGCCGAAATTGAGCCCGAGCGGGCAAGACCTTATACCCGATCGGGTATTCTGAAAACTGTGACTATCGCTTATTCTTCTTCTTTGATTGTTTTGCAGATGGCTCCGAAGCTCTTCCAAAGCTCAAATAAACGCCGATCCGATGCCTACGATCTAGAACTCGGATGGCCAGCAAAGTCGGATGCCATCACGGAACTAACGCCGTATATGCCGATCACAACGTCCCATCAGCAATACAACTACCGGGCGACAACCTTCTTGTCCGGTCAGAAGTCGAGGTTCAATGAGCTACAGCCACGGATATTCCCATCCCGCTTCCTATCCTCGGAAGCTATGAGTGCCCGCCACATCGAGAGCACATCGATGCCATCTTCAACACCTTGGGATGGACGGGATTGCGGGACACGCATGAGTACACATACCGCAACCTCACAGCGGAATTCTTCGCGTCTTACACGGCATTCTTCCCCGAGTCGGAGATCGGGAGAGAGCATTCATGGAGTTCCGTCTACTGGGATAGAACTACCGACTTAGCGCGCGAAAGTTCGCGATCATACTTGACGCTCCGCATTGCACCTTCCCGAAGATGCCCGAGCACAACAGGAACCGTCAAGCGCAATTCTGGGCCCAGATTGCTTATTGTGAATACTCGACGAGGTCCAAAGCGACTCACATACGCCCCGCCCTAAGGTATTTCCATTATTTCCTAGTCTCTTCTATACTAGGAAAAGGAGCACAAGGCGGAGTTAACCACACGGAGTTGGAGTACTTTAGGCGGGTGGTACACTCAGGCTTCGCTGTAGATGAGTGGGACATACTAGATGTCGACTTGGCATCGCTAGTCCTGCGGCATTTCCACGACATCGCCATCGAGAAATGCAGCATGGACACGAAGATCATGTGTGGTGGGATTGTCACGATGATAACACGCAGAGTCGGGATCAACCTTGGCATCCTGACAGAGGATAAGATCAGTGAGGAGCCCAAGATGAACCTTCAAAACTTACACAACCGAAGGGCCATATCGATCGAGAGGTACAGAGTCATATGGAGCTACAAGGACGAACACAGTCGAAACTTGGAAGTCGACCTACACAAGATTCAGATGCCGAGTTTAGACGAGGAGGGCATACGTTTCAGGATTGATCCAGCCATCGGACACATCGGCCCGGGACTAGGTGAGATAGATCCACCTCCAGCCGCTGCACCAGGACCTTCGATGTCTAGACAGCGCAGCCGACGCACCACTCACTCCCGAACCCGCCCAGAGTACCCTCATCACCGCTCTAACTTCCCTTCCATGGAAGGTGTCTCCGACGTTCTCAGGTATGTTGCGGAGGAGACTAGATATCTCACCTTTATGGCAGAGCAGAGGTACGAACTCGAGGCGGCGAGGCACGACATTGAGGCTGTGAGATATGCGGAGCAGCAGCAGTTTCAGGAGCAGTCCATTCGGCACATGTTCTATCTCACGGAGTCCACTCGTAGATTCCAGCAGCTCAGCATGCAGCACTATCAGGAGCCGTACGTGCCAATCCCGCAGGACTACCACACTGGCGCTATTCCGTACCGCCCGCACATTCCATACGAGCTGCAGTCCTTATACTTCCCACCTGGAGAAGGGGCACCCGCGGAGCCAGCAAACCCTCCGGCCACCCGCGGTGGAGAGGAACAGGATTAGACCATTCTTCCTTTTTCATTTTCTTTCTTTTTCTTTTTCTTGTTTTATGGACCTATTTTTCTTATTTTATTTCTTTTTCGTTTTTGCGCATATGTACACTCTTTGAGACTTATTGATTTAGTACTCTCTTCTCAATCTTTTGCATTGCATGATTCTTATCTCAGGTCCTTCACGATAACACCCGCATTAGAGCAAGAGAGTATCACAAATTCGGATGTATCACAATTCGAGAAAGCTAAACACACTAGGTGTATTCGCTCTTACTCTTTCTCATAGTTTCTCGAATTTTCTGGGCATGCGGGTATCCCTCATAGATCTCGAACACCGGGACTGTGTTCCGTTCAGGTCTGGGGGGTACTCTTCGTTTTGAGTGATACGATATTTTTATGAGTGACATATTTGCGATTAGTATTAGGGTTAGGATTAGAAATAAATCAATTGATACCTAGTACGAATTTTCGAGCTTTAGTCATTTCTTGCGACCTTGTTGAATCGTGAACAATAGTCTAGGTTTGCTTAGAAGCCTTTTGGATACCGTTTAGTCAAGTAGCTGTGTTTGAAGCCATGATCTATAGTTGAATTCACCCCTTAGATTTCAATACCAAGTAGCCATATCTCCGTGTATACCGTCTAGCCTTTGCTTGGTTGATATATCTCTACCGTTCATAGTCATTAGATTCCACACGCTTATACTCCACTATCATCTAGGATAAGTTTCTGACTATTCCGGGTTAGCATTGACATGAGTACATCGAGATCGATGGTTCGGGTCTAAGTGGTGGGTTGAGGCGCTGTTCTACGTCCTAAGGGTTAGAGTGATATTTAATCTAGAAAAAAAATAAAAAGTGAAAAAAAAAATCTTCAATAACGCACCTCTTCACTCCGCTAAGGTCACACGCCTTTATGAGTGTGCCATAGGCAGCCTGGGTCTAAGTAGAAAGCCATCCCTCTTCGACTTCGACGTCCTAGGAACCAAGTGTGGATCTAAGTATCGAAAAAAAATAGTAAGAACGAGAAAAACGAGTTTAATGATATCTTAAGCTTAGGGAAATAGGTATGGAGATGCGCTTGGACGTTATCTAGGATTGTGAAATAGACTTAGATTTTTGGTAGGATTGCATGGCTTGGAACTTTCGGTTGATATAAGTCTATACTCGGTACACTTAGGCTTTCGTTCATGTGACGCGTTGATTTGCAGAATGACTAACTCTTCGAACTTTTCGTGCTAGTATCCATCGTTGTTAGATTCTTCCTACACTTGGCTTTAGTTTT
>CM071874.1:30064184-30077871 GCA_036759665.1 Gynandropsis gynandra
GCTCGGGCAAAAGCTACGGGGTTAATTACAACCATCCACATGACCCGGGCACGAAGGCTACATGATCGGGTGACCATACCCGATCGGGTGACAACACGGTACCCGGTCGAGCGTCAATTAGTCCTAAAAATCCCCGAGAGTTTACACGACTCGGGCTGTTCAACCACACGATCGGGAAGCATTGCCCGATCGGGCTCAACACTCTACACGATCGGGCTGCCCACTGCACGACCGGGTAAAACATGTACCCGAGCGGGCCGTCTTTCTCGCAACAACCTAGATTTAGAGTTTGAACGAGAAAATTAAGTGAGGAGAATAGATCCAAACACAAGGGGGCGACAACTAGGGCAAGGAGAGGCTTGGAAATCATCAGGAAAGGCTCGGAAAACACTGGAGAAGGAGAGAAGCATCAATCCGTACATCGGTAACACAATAGGGAAGATCGAGGCATCGAGTTTCCTAGGATTTATCATGTTTAGGGTTGTGTTATTTCCTTTGTTAGTAAACTCCATGAGTGAGTAGATTCCCAACTATGGGTTAGGGATATCGGTTTTGTAACAGATGTACAAGTTATGCTTTAATGCTTAGATCTATCGTATTTGTCTTGATATTCGGTTCTATAATCAACATCATAAACGTGTATACTAGTGCTGCCCGCTCAGTAACATAGGAATTCGTATTTTGCTGGAAGGTTAAAGTATGAATCTGGAATTGTTGAATTATAGGTTAAGTTCGATTAATCAGAATCTGACTGGTCGGTTATTCGACTTAGGAATTAGGATTGCGCGCGTAACGCTGCCATAGTACGAGTTAATCGCTGCTGGAAGGTAGGATTGCACGTACTTATGGTTAGGAGGTTTAGGCTCGGCAGAATCACTCCTTACCTTAGAGCATGAATTTCCCGTTATCAAGATAGTTCGATAATCCATACGATTCCCGGTATCCCAACACCCGTAGTGTTCCTCATCGCTAAGTCTTCCACATCTTTCTATCGCTGCCACCATTAAGTTTAGTATTTTAGATACCACGCCATCACCTATTTCATCCTATCTTAGTTTAGTTATATTCTTAGAAAAATGCTGCATTAGTCCCTAGAGTTTGACCCTGGTACTACACGAACCGTATACTTGCGGTGAAGTGGTCTAGGAAATATTTTAGCTTGAATTTCACCACATCAATCATCCATATCAAACCTACACGTGAAAAATAAATAATTAGATAATATTTAGAATTAATTACAATATCAATAATTCTAAGCAATATCTTACCATAACGTCCCGTCACGACGTTTAGGATCAATAATAGTGACGGAGCGACGTTCGTCGAAACTATCGATCAATGTGTCTATATACACCATAACATCTTCTTCATCAAATATAAGTGGCGTCGATATGGGTGAAGGAGGCCAATATGGTGAATGTGGAGGTGGTGGTAGGGCTCCTGTGGAACCCACTTACATTCCACCGTGATCGATAAATCATAAAGCTCTCATTGTTTTTAGTATTTAGAGATTAATTTTGAGAGAAATTGATATTTCGGTTTTGAGATTGTGTTGAAAATGAACTATTCAACGGTTAAAATACAGATTTTTTCAACAGGTATCCTTTGGAAATAACATCACCTCAAAGGACGCAATTAAGTGACATGACTGTTGGGTTTCCAATGGGCATCATCCGTTGGAATTTCCAATGGATGTCCATTTGAAAGGTGTGTTCCCAAGGGAATGGACTGCGTGAATTACTATACATCTTCTTCCCAATGGGCATTGATCATCTCGTTTTCATACGTATTTCTTGCACGATTTTAGAGACGTTTACGATATAGATGCGATGTTTACGTATAATTTTGTATCCGTTTTACTCGTTTTCGTGTTTTTCGTTTTCTTAGAGGTTTTTATGCATATTCGGTTCATTTTGGAGCTAAAGGATGTACACGAGACAAAGTACCAACATTGAGGATCATCACGGGACAAATGGGACAAGAATTGGCAAGGAATAGCCACTACTCGCGCGATGAATGGAGATATCGGGATACAAACACGAGTAAATGAAGCAAAACTAAGCAAAACCACTCTCCTATCAGCTATGCACGGTCAGCATCCAAAGAATCATAAACCGGAGAAGAGAAATGGAAGCAATGGCCGCTTACAAAAAATAGAAACAATGACCGCTTACAAAAATGGAAACTTTCGGTGGTTGGAGCAAAAATGGAAAATTTTATGTTTCTAGAAAAAAAGTAAGAAGATCACGGTTGGAACATGAAAAGGAAACATGGTTTATATAAAATAGGAGCAAGTTGCTATAACAAAATGTGAACTTCCAACAGCCTACACAAAAATGGAAAGATTGCCGCCTACACTAGAATTGGAAACACCGACCGTCAAAGATAGAAAATGGAAATGGCTGATAGAAAAAATAATGGAAATGCAAGAACAAGAAATAAGGCAGCAAAGCACAGAGGAAAAGAAGGAAAAAGGAAACGGAAATCGTTGCTGCATAAGAGGAAAAGGAAATACAAGCTGATGAAGAAAATAGAAATCGAAAAATGGAAACTAGTGAAAAAGGAAATTTAGCAAAACAAGAAAAGGAACGTGTTGGCTACTTAAACCAAATGGAAATATGGTTAAAGAAGAGGAAGAGGAGCTACATGGCTGGAAAATAAAGAGGAAACGTTGAAAATTACACAAGAATGGAAAAACAAGAGATGGAAAAACTCGGAAAAGGAAAACTGCAGTAGCTGTAAGAAATAGAAAGTTCCAGCCACTAGAGAGGAAAGAAAGGGGATGGCCAAAGAGAAAAGATTAGAGGAAAGGAAATAGGAGAAAGAGGGAAAAAAGGGGAGAGCTTCAGCAGCCCAATTCGTACAAAAACGAATAGAAAAAAGACAGAGCACACGTAGAGAGAAGAAGAAGGTTCTTGCGAAGGAGACTTACGGGGAGCATTGGAGATCAATTTCACACTTCGGTTTCATTTGGTTTTCATGTTTCTTAGACCTTCTATTTCGTTTATGATTTTTTACGGACGCATGATTGAGTAGTTTGTTTGTTCTAGGAGAAGAGATTAGCCCCTGGCTATCCCGGAACCACTTTCGATTTATCTTTGAATGCATCTTCTCGTTTTCGTTTATCTATTCTTTATCTGAGTGCTTAATTTACTTTTGTTTGCGATGGCCACGTAGATGCATGTGTTAGGGGTTAGGAGAAGGACCGAAAGGAGAATTCTAGTCCTAGAAGATCAGGTTTAGAACAACCGAGGTTAGGCCATTAACGTAAGGTAGCAGCGGTTGATGGTAAAAAGGATGAATCACAGGTCTTATGGGTTTAGTTCAAGGTGTCAGCCACGAAAGTAGGGGGTAACTTGACTAGATCACGTGTCTATGCCTAGAGAGAGGGTAGATATCATATTAGGATCGTATGCCTTAGATAACTTGACTGGGATTACATGATAGATAAGTTGATTGTTGGTTTCGGTAGTCTTGTGGTGAAACCGGATTCCTGGAACGTTTGTCTCATTCTTAAGAACTAGTTTGTTTATTTGCTTTTAGTATTTCATTCTTAAAACCATATTTCATTCGTTAGAAAGTTTGATTCGTAGTTCGAGTTTAAGTTGCGTTGCATAGTCTGTAGGATCGACACATAAAGTACTACACGCGTGCCGTGCACTTACGGGTAGTTTAGGTTATTTGTTTAACTTTGATAACGCATCAAGCATCTATTGCAGATATCAACGGATGCCCGTTGGAACTCAACATCGAGGTACTAGCCGTGGCATAGCCATGATGATCGTTTTCAACCAGAATCCGTTGAAAACTACCAAAGAACATCCGTTGGTATTTTAAACCTTTGCAATGGGCACCCGTTGGGCGTGATCTACGGATGCCCGTTAAAAATTGGGAAACCCTTTAAAATTTTCAAAGTATCGAATAGAATTAAATGATTCAACGAGTTTCGATTGCTATTCCCAACGGATGCCCGTTGAAACTTGAATATATGATGTTAAAAAAATTTGAAAAAGTTTGATATTACAATTATACAATTCACATTTCTTCTTCGGTTGATTATTCGATTGGCGAGTCTTCCTTCAACTGTTCATTGAATTCATCGTTATGTTCATCTTCTACATCTTTCGGTTCAACGTCTTCATAATCGCAGATGTATTCTTCATCTATGTTAGTTCTTGCGAGAAGCTCCTCCTGATTGTCTGTATCAATTAACCCTATCAGTTCAGGGTGATCGGTTAGGAACAGATCTTCTTTTTCATTTGTGTTTATAACTCCGTGTGGCTTGATCTTAACTACGTCACACCATTCCTCTCTTTGACATTTCGATATTCTTTGATATTGCACGTAACATACTTGATTGCTTGATCTATTGTGATGAATGGATCATACTTTCCATATTATATGTACCGTGTTTATGTCACTTCCTCCCCATCGATTTTTTCGTCTATCACGTCCTACGGTTCGGTCAAACCACTTACATTTAAAAAGCTTTACCTTTCAATCCAACGAGGCCGAGATATTACACTTGTAGGATTTGGTGCAAAATTTCGTAGAAATCATCACTCTCTATTTCACTATTATCACAAAAACCTTAATTGTATGTGCTTCTATGTTTTCTGTGTACGTAAGAGTGGAATGTGTATCCCCGAATAAATAAAATTGGCCAACACAAAAAATTCTTGTAGAGCCATTAGCCAAATCTTTTAACCAGATAAGATTTCTCTCACCGGAACCTTTGACATATATAAGACAAAAACAAATGAATACTTATAACATAATGTTATATATATATATATATGAATATACGTGTACATACGTAATCTCTCAACCACGAGCCATAGTGTTGAACTTTTATTTGTGTGAGTTCATCAGATGAGGATATATACTCATTACTTCTTCATCAAATATCTTGTAATTAAAGTACATTGACATATATATATATATATATTTATTTATAAATTAAAAGATCGATTTTCATAGTTTTGTAATGTAATAGTTCTTGACAATTTAGTAATGTATATGTGTGGACGTGATTATACTCAATTCATGTGAGCCAATGTTCTTCGAATTTTCCTTCATGTACGTCCAATCGGTGAAAAGATCACAGAATTTATGCCCAATTGAGGATTATATTAATATAGATAGACTGTGTGATCTTCTGTTGAGCATCTTTGTTTCGTCAGAATATACAATTCAAAATAAAATGTGCTGAAATATGTGATTTCTTCCGACAAGTATTGTTCAACAATAGATCTTTCAACTGTTGTTTTGTTTTTTGCCTTTTTTTTGTTTATATGAAAGAAAAATCTTTCGAAGGGATACATCCATCTGAATTGAACTAGCCTACCGAGTATTGGCTCATCTGGTAAATCTATTGGAAAATATTTCATGACATTGAAGAAGGAAGACAGATTTTTTTTTCAATGAGCATAATACTTCAGAGATTTTGTTTTTCAATAATTCCAAGTCATCCTTGTTTAAATTTCTTGAACATATATCTTTGAAAAATATGCTAATTCCGCATAGCACATCGTGAATGGTTCATGATAATAGCTCAAGAAATAAAATTGAAATGAGACGATGCATGACAACGTGACAATCATGACTTTTCAACCCGATCACCCTCAAACCCACAATACCAACAGATCGAGCAATGTTTGATGCATATCCATCTAGAAATTTAATGTCTTCTTTTAATCACCTTAAAAATACGATTTTCATTAGACTACATAATCTGAATATTGGAATAGGCGTCCTTTTATATTGTAGCTCAAACTTAGGTCTTCGACATATTATTTTTAAATCTTTTTTATTGTATATTATCCTTTGTTTTCCCCATCACATACAAAATAGTGTTGATAATGTTATCAAATTTATTTCGATATGCATAACATCCAAATTATGACGCAATATCAGTGATTTCCAATACGGTATTTTGCAAAAATATTATGTTAACACCAATTATATCATTCACCTTGGCCTTTTGGTTTTCGATGGCCACGATCTCCACCGCATTCTACTGATTCTTGTAAATCTCCTTTCGTGTTTAATCTTTTGTAAAGAATTTACGTTCCTGTTTGCATGCATGGTGCCTCTTTTTTTGGTACCACATTCTTTCGAAAATGCTTTTTTTTAACTTTTCTAATTGTATGTCCACGAGGAAGAAATCTTCTATAACAGTCAAACCAACATGTTTTTCCATGTATTGGTCGAAATGAATCTGTATCCTCCATATAATATGAACATACCAATCTCTAATGCGTGCTACATCCAGATATTATTTAATAGGCTCGGAAGTGATTAATTGTCCACAACAAGAAAACTTTGATTGTGAAATTTTACTTCTTACTCACGTCATAAGCAAGAATTCTATTGTTCCACAAATCTCTTAATTCATGAATTAAGAGTTGCAAAAAGACATCTAAACTTTTCTTCGGATGTTCTGGTCCTGGAATCAACAACGTTAGAAACGTTACTTCTCTTTTCAGCCATATATCGGGAGGCAAATTATACAGAGACAAATTATCGGACATAGATAATTTTGACTGCAGATTGTCCATATGGACTAAAACCATCGGCGCACAGGCAAAGATAAACAATTCTCGTTTCATATGCAAACTTGGGAAATATTTCATTGAAATCTTTCCAAGCCTTACCATCTGATAGATGTTGCATTATCCATTTGCTCGTCGAGTGTTCTGCGTGTCATCTCATTATCGCAATGGTTTGTTTCGATTCATATAACATTCTCAAACTATTTTCTATATGCATATAGAACATCTTTTTGTAGGGTACATATTTACATGAAGATAGTTTCTTTGGACAAAATCTGCTTGCACCGCAAAATTATATTCCAACATGTCTTTATCTTATCTCCAAAACAACATGCAACTATTTTTACAAACATCAATTTTCTCATATGGCATTCCCAAATCTTTTAAAACATTCTTTGCTTCGTAATATATTTTGAGAGCTTGATTATTTTCTGGTAAGTATTGACGCATGGTTTTGCAAAATGAATCCATGCAAATTTTCAGAAACATTGTAGTTTGTTTTTATACTCATAAATCTTGAGGACAAAGATAAATGAGACTGACCTTCATGAAAACCTTCATATATAGGTTGTTTCACCAAATCCAATAGGTTAAAAAAATATGTGGCACTCATTGTTCAACATCTGTTCATGTGTTTGCGTAACAAATCTAGGAAAAGAATCTTACACATTTCCACATAGGGATTGGTCATTGATGCTTCATAAAACAACTTCTTCATTTCTTTCTAGTTGCAACGGATGACCGTTACAAAAGTACAACGGGCATCCGTTGGAATAAAAAAACGGTCTTCAAAAATATTTCAATGGAAAGATGCAATGGATATTTTCACTTGCTATGCCATTGATAATTACAATGGATTGCAATGGAATTAATGCCACTGATAATTTATCGAAATCTGTTACAATCCGTTAGGAACATTATCAACGGACGAATCCATAGATCTGTCAGTGCATATTTGACTGTTTCTTTTTATAGAGAAACCTGATGGTTAGTACCACCTGAATCTCTAGGTTCCATCATTATAATATATCCAAAATGTATTTTCGTCCTCGAAGCGTATATGTGTCTTCACCCTCAAAGCGAAGTAGTCTAGAAGGTTCATTCCTTTGACCTCGTCATCATTGTATCATCCTAACTTAATATCGAGATGTTGGGCTATGAAGGAAAACCAGTCAATGTCATCTAATCCCCAATCATCGTATTCGTATAGCTGTTGAATTCTGATGCAAAATAGGATGAAATAATAGATAAGTTTATAAATAAATATGTGAAAACATGTTTCATATATTTTTCGTGTCATTTCGAAATAAATTTGAAAATTATTATTAGATTTTCTTGAAAAAAGGATATGTCTTAAATTTTTTTCACATAAAAAAGTAGAAACATTAACAAAAAATCAGGTGTTTTTTTCATATCATTAAGCCAAATAAATAACCAAACTTAAATTAATATAATAAAAAAATCAATACTCAAACTCTTCTTCTTTGTCGTCTCGCAATTAGGATTTGATATGAACATTTGATATTTTTTGGGGTCAAGTGATTACTGTTGATTTGTTTTTAAGTTATTCTTATTTATATTCGTTTAAATTTATTTGAATAACTTGTTTTTTCAATTTTAATATCAATTTTGATCAACATGTGCAACAGGTCATGATCATGTCGTTTTCACTCCATGATACCTTGCATGTTTATGTTTTGAATTATTTAAGTCATCTCTAGGTACACCTTTTTTTCTTTATTTCTTAATATTACACGCTCAAGGGACTAAAAAACACATTTTGGTGAAATAATGGAGTATTTTAGCACAAAATGAGCATCAAAGAAGGAAACAGAGCTCAGTCTGAGTTCATTTTCACTCAATCGAGCATTGTATCATCTTAACTCGAAGAAATTACTCAAAGTAGAGCGATGAAAAACTAGGTTGGATAGAATAAGTTGCTCATTACCCTTGAGATTTGCTCGACTCGATCACTATGTAATTTGGTCGACCAGTGAGCTAAGAGAGCATCGTCTTTCACTCTTGTAGGTTTGCTTGACCCTAGCACTTTTCAACTTGGTTGAACGATGCACCAAATTGCGTCAAAGGTAGCTCTAACTTATATGAAAAACACGTGGAAACAACAAACGTTAAACACGAACAGTCTTAAACTCAGCCGATGTGTGCATCGAAATTCATTAATAATTCAAATTTCAAATTATTGAAAGGGTGTTGGAGTTTTATAAGCAAAAGACTAACAATTTCAATAGATAGAAGAGATAAAAGTAAGAAAATGACTTTTGGAGTGTGTTAATCGACTATAGGAATACATCGAAAAACCCAGTTATCGGCTGAGACGGGTTAAAGGCAAGACCATGGTGGATATTGATCGAGAGATTGACTGACCCTTCTTTAACCTTCCTCTTACATATTTCTTCATTTAGTTCATTCTCAAGATGTGTGTGTGTGTATGTGTGTGCGTATGTGTGTGTGTGTATCGTAGTCCATGATTATGATAGATTGTTTTTATTTGGATTCATCATATTTTATATCGAATTCACTGTTCATTAGGTTCTTCCGGTTTAATGCATGTTTTTATTCTTTCAATTCTTGAATGTCTATTGAAATTGATTGTCACATGTAATAATTCAGATAGAGATATCGCTAGATTAGATAGTATGCATTAGATAAACATGAATGATTATTATATCAAGAGATTGATTAATCAGTTTAGGAATGATGATATCAATCGATAATTCATTCAACATGTAGGTCATTAGATAGAAACGTCAGCAATTGAGGTGTTTGAATAGGAATCTAGACTTCAAAAGAACGTAGACTTATTAATTATGAGTTCAATATGTATGTTATTAGATAAAGACGTCAATTATTGAGATGTTTGAATGAAAGAAGGTCGATCAATAGTTGATGATTGAATTCCTTCATTGAAACAAAGTGATATTTTCTGAAATCCTTATTCAATTCATATATGCTAAAACAACTCTCGAACCTAGAAGCGTTATCTCAATGTATATGCATGTGTTATATTTTACTTTACTTGCATAGAGTAGTTGATAGATACAAAATTTATTTTTTCTTGTTCATAACCATGGTTTTTATGAAATAGATAGCATACAGTCATTTTAATCCATTTGCTCGACCCATGTACTACATCATTCATATCCTTATGATATTGTCTAACCTAGAGAAAAATATTAAAACTTTGAATGCATTTAGATCACATCTAGGTAACACAACCATTAAGTTCCAAAAAAATCCAAACACAAACATGAGCCCTGTAGCTCGAGGGATGTGAGATAGTTTTCTCGAATGGTTCTCGATGGTAGTTAGGGATTACTTCTGGAATTTGGTTATTTTGGATTTATTGATTATTGTTGGTCCAGTATTTAAGTTACTATATGGAACTCGCACATTGTGTAGAAAAAAAATAAGTTTTTTACTTATACATTGTTCATGTGATGAATTTATCGTCTAAGAATCCCTTGTACTTCGAGCTTCATGTAAAAAATTTTGATGTTTTATGTCATCACTTCTTAAGAAGGAAGTGTGATCTATCACATAAATATATGATACTGTTATGGAATTTGTTTTTTTAGATTTTATTGATTATTGTTAGTCTAATATTTAAGTTAATAGTATTGAACCCGTATAATGCACGAAAACGAAATGGTTTTTTACTTACACTTTTTCTAAGTGATAAATTACAAGTTGTAACATTATTACAATGGCGTTAAAAAGTCTAACACTAGTTAAACACAAGTTTGCTTTAAATTTTGCTACATCATTCACGCATTAACCGCATTGACCCTACTCATATCAGGGTAAAGCAAATTGCATTGTTAGTTCAATTCTCTAATATAAATTTTATACAAAAAAAAACAAAAATATAAACAAATAAGTATAAACAAATAAAAAATCTAATTCTCATTCAATAGGTCTTCTAATATTACAATGTCAATTTGCGAAGAAAAATAAGAAAATTATCCAATAACATTAGTGGGAATAAGAGCGAGAACGGAAGAGCCAGGATGATCATTCGAGTGACAAAGAAGCTTTACAACTAATTCGAGATCGGCTATCTTCGACTTGTGAGCAACGAGCTCAGCCGTGAGCTACGACTACAAAAAACAACACATTATCAACGAACATATTAATGGATCCGTCCGTTGATAGCAATTTCCAACAGATGTCCGAAAATGATCAGCGGTGACATATCCGTTGCAATCCGTTGCAATTTTCAAGGAACGAGCAACAGACACAATACGTTGTATTATCCATTGAAACACCGTTGAAAAACAAAAAATATTGTCCAACGGATGTCCATTGCATTGTGCAACGGATTTCCGTTGCTATTGGCAACGGATGTCCGTTGAAATTGAATTTAGATGTTGTCCTTGGAATATTTGCAACATAACGTTTCAACAGATATCCGTTGAGGGTATCAACTGATGTCCATTGTAAAAATCACTATTTATTGATCGAAATCAAGGCTTCTATCATCAAACCATCAAATTTTTTTTCTCAAAAAATATAGTATTCTGCAAATAGAGGTATTTATAGATCGAGATAGTGGATGTATAGAAGAAACGATCCCATAATCGGAGAAGTTACTCAAGATTTCTTACACGGATTGAAGCAATTCATGAGTTTTGCGCGATGCAACTTTTGTGTCAAGAACGCGAGACAATGTTATGTCCCTACAAAAGATGCACAAACATAAAGTATCAAAGTCAAAAATTGTTTACAATCATCTTTACAAGGTGGGTTTTGAAGAGAATTAAGAAAATTTAATTATTTCACTGTAAAAATTGTGACGTTAGAGATATTGTGCAAGAAACACAAGAAATAGAAAGAAATGAACAAGGTTGTTTATGAAGCATCGACGACCAATCCATATGTGGAAATGATGTCAGATGCTTTTCCTAGAGTTGTTGAAACCACATGAAGAGATGTCGAACAATGATGCACGCCGATTTTTTTAACCTATTGGATTCTGGAAAACAACCTATATATGAAGGTTTTCGTAAAGGCCAGTCTCGTTAATCTTTGTCCTCATAATTGATGAATATAAAAACACAAAACAAATTTGCCGAAAATTGTAAGGATTCATTTTGCAAAACCATGTGTGAATATTTACAGGAAAATAATCAAGCTCTCGAGACATATTACTAAACAAAGAATGTTTTAAAAGATTTGGGAATGCTATACGAGAAAATCGATGTTTGTAGAAACAATTGTATGTTGTTTTGGTAAATGATTAAGACTTGCTGGAATGTAAATTTTACGGTGCAAGCAGATTTCGTCCAAAGCAACCATCTTCACGTAAATATGTACCGTACAAAAAAATGTTCTATATGCCTATAGCAAACAGGTTGAAAAGGTTATTTGAATCGAAAAAACCGCTGCAACAATGAGATGACACGCAGAACACTCGACTAGCGAATGGATAATGCAACATCCATCGGATTGTAAGACTTTGAAAGATTTCAACGAAACATCTGAGTTAGCGTATGAAAAAAAATGTTTATGTTTGCCTGTACATCTATGTTTTTAGTCCATATAGACAATCTAGAAGTCAATATTCTTTGTGATTGTGATTTTGTCTCCGTATATTTTACCTCCCGATATGTGTTTGAAAAGAGAAGTAATGTTCTTGACGTTGCTAATACTAGGACCAGAATATCCGAAGAAGAGTTTTGATGTATTTTCGTAGCTCTTAATTCATGAATTGAGATATTTGTGGAGTGATAGAATTCTTGCTTATGACGTGAGTACAAAGCAAAATTTCACATTGAAAGCGGTCTTGTTGTGAACAATTAGTGACTTTCCTGTCTATGGTAGTTATCCGGATGGAGCACTGATCATCTCGTTTTCATACGTATTTCTTGCACAATTTTAAGGACGTTTTTGATATATATGAGTTGCTTTACGTATGATTCCGTATCCGTTTTACTTGTTTTCGTGTTTTCATGTTCTTACAGGTTTTTACGTGTATTTGGTTCATTTTGGAGCTAAAAGGACATGCACGGAGCTAAGGAGCAACTTCGAGGATCATCACGGGACAAACGGGACGAGATCTAGAAAGAGGAGCCTCCACCCGGTCGGGCACAATTCATGCACGATCGGGCAAAAGCTACGGCAAATTTTATGCACAATTCATGCACGACTCGGGCAAGAAAATGCCCGACCAGATGCCTTATACCCGAGCGGGCGCACACCATGCCCGATCTGGCATCCCTTAGAGACCATGACATGCGCATCCTGCCCTAGCCGCACCCGAGGGGGCACATTCAGCGCCCGAGCGGGTCGCGACCCGAGTAACCAGATAAGTTAAGTAAAATTAACTTAAAATACAAGGGAACTCGTGGGGGAGATTAAGGAAACACTTGGACCGACTTAAGAGGCATAAAAGAGGCCAGAAGACGTCATGAGAGACAAGCTTACATTGAACAAGACATTCAGTTCGTGATTGAGAGGAGATTCTTGCGAGGAGGCAAGCAAGGAGCATTGGAGATCAACCCGACACTTCGGTTTCGCTTGGTTTTCATGTTCCTTAGACTTTCTATTTCGTTTATGTTTGTTTACAGACGCATGAGCGAGTAGGTTGTTTGTTCTAGGAGAAGGGATTAGCCCTTGGCTATCCCGGAACCATCTTTTGATTTATCTTGAATGCATCTTCCCGTTTTAGTTCATCTATTCTTTATCTGAGTGCTTTAATTTACTTGTGTTTGCGACGGCCGCGTAGATCATGTGTTAGGGATTAGGAGAAGGACCGAAAGGAGAATTCTAGTCCTAAAAGATCAAGTTTAGAACAACCGAGGTTAGGCCACAAAAGTAGGGTAGCAACGGTTGAGGGTAAAACGGATGAATCACAGTTCTTATGGGTTTAGTTCAAGGTGTCAGCCACGAAAGTAAGGGGAAACTTGTCTAGATCACGTGTCTATGCCTCGAGAGAGGGTAGATAGCATATTAGGATCGTCTGCCTTAGATAGCTTAAACTAGGATTGCATGATAGATAGATTGATTGTCGGTTTCGGTAGTCTTGTGGTGAAACTGGATTCCTAGAACGTTTGTCTTATCGTTAAGAACCAATTCATTTATTTACTTTCAGTATTTCATTCTTCAACCATATT
>CM071874.1:30077879-30104401 GCA_036759665.1 Gynandropsis gynandra
TTTTTGTTTTGTTTTCTTTCGTTCTTTCTACGTAAATTGTTCTTTGTTTGTCCTTTGCAGAGCCTTCAGATCAAAACGAGAGAGATAATCAGAACGGCAATGGACAGATGCAACTACAGGCTCCTCCACCACGTCGTCTAAGGGATTACGTAGTGCCGAACATGAACAACGTGCAAACAGCCATAAGGATGCCCACTGTTGCAAGAGAACAATTTGAGATTAAGCCAGCCATGATCAATATGCTTTATCAGAAGCAATTCATGGGTGAAAACCACGAGGATCCCCATCAGCACCTCACAGACTTCCTTGAGCTTTCAGGTACGTTCAAAATACACGGAGTCTCAAAGGATGTGATCTTGCTGCGTCTTTTCCCCTTCTCTATTGGGGGAAGAGCAAAAACTTGGCTGCAATCGCTCCCCGCCGGATCTATCACCACTTGGGATCAGCTCTGCACACTGTTCCTATCACGTTTCTTTCCTCTGAGCAAGACGATTTAGATGAGGGGGAGATCACGACGTTCAGATGCAGAGATGGAGAGACTTTATTTGAGGCGTGGGGTAGATTCAAGGATCTTCTACAGTTGTGTCCACACCATGGTCTTGAGCAATGGTATGTTATCCAAACTTTCTATAACGGAATTTCAAATAGAGCTATAAGTAATGCAGCGAATGCCATGTACTGTGCGAATTGCGGAGATACGGAGTATGTAGCATATCAATGCACGGTACATGAGGATTACGAACAGGTGAATTATGCCCAGCAGCAAGGCAAAACTCAATTCGGGAATTCTTACAACCCGAATTGGAGGAATCATCCGAACTTGTCATACCGAACGACTCAAGGTGTTCGGGATTTCAGAAATCACAGCAGCCATACCAACAAAACAACCAGAAAATCCAGCAAGCTCAGCAAGTTCATCAAGCTCCCCAACCTCCTCAAGCCTTTTCATCAAACCTTGAGGCGGTATTGCTCGAATTTATAAAGAATCAGGAGCAGCAACGATCGATTCAAGCCAAATTCGATGCGGATGTGGGGACGACAATTAGTGAGCTCAAAACTCAGATGGAATCTTTGAGCAATCATTTGAAGAGTTTAGAGAACACCGTCGCACAGCAAGCTGCCTCATCCTCTCGGAATCCCGGACAGCTCCCAGGTAAACGCGAGCTAAACCCGAGAGAGTATGTGAATGCTATTTCTGTGTGCAGCGGTGATGAAGTTGAGAATTCGCCCTCGAAAGAGCAAGGGAATGCTGCTGTTACGTCCATGAATAGAGGAAGAGGTAAGGTTGCGGTTAAGGAAGGAGTCGAACCAGATTTAGATAAGCCATACGTTGCTCCTCCGGTGTACAAATCTCCTATACCGTATCCTCAACGATTGGTAAGCCGTAAGAAGGAAGAACGAGTGGGCAGATTTATAGGGGTCTCAAGAAACTTGACATCAACATACCATACGTGGAAGCCTTCCAAAAGATGCCTAATCATGCCAAACTCATCAAAGAGGCACTATCCAAAGAGAAGCACATTGAAGAGAACGAAACCGTAGCACTCACCGAGGAATGCAGTGCAATTCTTCAGAACAAGCTGCCACCAAAGTTGAAGGATCCTGGAAGCTTCTCCATTCCATGCACAATAGGTAATATTGATATTGATAATGCTTTGTGCAATTTAGGGGCAAGCGTCAGCATCATGCCACATTCAGTTTTTAAGCGGATGGACTTCGGGAATCTTAAACCTACGAAGATATCTCAACGCCTCGCGGATCGTACGGTAAGACATCCGGTGGGAATCATTGAAAACGTTCCCACCATGGTAGGTAAGCTTTGTATTCCCACTGAATTTGTTGTACTTGAGATAACGGAAGACGCTAGAACACCTATTATTCTTGGTAGACCGTTCTTAGCTACTGCAGGTGCTTTGATAGACGTACAACAAGGAAAGTTGTCTTTACGTGTCGGAGATGAGACGATCGAATTCAACCTGTCCAGCCCCATGAACGAATCCTCATTCAAGGAGTCTTGCTTTACAGTTGATTCGTTGGACGAATTCGCAAAGGACACGCCTGATCACGTAAGTGTTTCCGATTCGCTTGTACGGTATTTGGCACGAGTTTGCGACAATGCAGGATTTGCGGACGAAGGAGATGAGATGTACACGAATTTCATGAGTGCCATTGCATCACTAGGAGACGTCTCATGTGAGGACATATCACACGATATGCATGCTGGTTTTGCAGCGGAGAAAGCATCCGAACTTGAGCCCGACCCTCCGCCGTCTTCTTCTCAGTATGAGTATGTTGAAAGTGATAGAATATATCTTGCTGTTTTGAATGCTAACTTGAGTGCAGATGAGATGAGAAGGCAACCCACACGCGTCAAGAAACGTAGAAGAGTCAGCTCTTCAGTATGTACGCACGGAACTTATACGGGAGACAGCCACGAACCTTCCATCGAAACTCAAAAGAGGCTGTAGCCGCACTTGCACGAGGTAATGGAAAAAGATGTTATAAAACTTTTCGATGCAGATACCACTTATCCAACCTCGGGCAGCAAGATGGGTGACACATTCAAGGGCAGCAAGATGGGTAACACATTCAAAGCCAATGGACAGCGGCTAAAGCTCTACCAAGCCGCTCAACCGATCGAAAGTGGAAACTCTATTTCCCTTTCCGATCCACCCGTCGCGCACGCATGAGGAATGGAGACGTCAAAGCTTAAAGACGTTAAATAAGCGCTTTCTGTTTCTGGGAGCAGCTTTTGTTTTTATCTTTATGTTTAAAACTCGGTTATTTGTTTTCGTTTAAAAAAACCACCAAAAACGTCCTTCACTTCCTTTATCCTCCATCGGAGCTTCACGACGAGGACGCCGTTCAATTCAAGTCTGGGGGAGCAGCTCACGTTTGTCACGTGATTTCGTTTCATTTTCTTTTGATTTTGTAGTTTTTAGGTTATTTTTGTAGTTTTTAGTTTGTTTTTGTTTTCGTGAGTCAGAGTCGTCCCAAGGCACTTGTCCGGTGCCATGAGTGCATCGACCTTGTTACTCTTTCGGTGGCTCGAGTCTAAGTGGTGGGTTGGCGATCATCTTTCTACGTCCTAAGGGCATGGCACAAAAGACCGCCTACTCCGCTGCGCTCTTACACGAGATGCATGAGTATACCGTCATCGGTAGTCTGGGTCTAAGTAGAGGCTGGATCCATTCAAATCCGACGTCCTAGAAGCCTAGTGTGTATGCAAAGATAAAAAAACAAAAAAGGGGAAACAAAAGAAAAAGAAGTCATAGAAAGAAAATAAAAAAATCAAAAAGAAAAAGAAAATAAAAAGAAAGAAAGAAGCTCGGAAAGAAAGAAACAAGTATCCTCGGTTGATCTAGGTTTAGCATTGTCTGAAGTCTCGTTTGGTGGAGGGAGTTACGGTAGCATGTCTAGTTTCCTTTGATTTACTTTCTCATGGGTAACCGTGGTGAACCTAGGATTAAGACTGAAAACCTGATTAGGTCGAATTTGCTCTCGACGTGCTAAGTTGATCGGTTAGGTTCGCTTTAGCGGTATTTCTAGGAGAAGGGGGAATTCTCGGATTTTTACACCCCATGTGTTCCACGTTTACGTTTGCTTAGGGACAAGCAAACATTCAAGTCTGGGGTATTTTGATCATCTCGTTTTCATATGTATTTCTTGCACGATTTTAGGGACGTTTTTTATATATATGAGTTGCTTTACGTATGATTCCATATCCGTTTTACTTGTTTTCGTGTTTTCATGTTCTTACAGGTATTTACATGTATTTGGTTCATTTTGGAGCTAAAAGGACATGCACGGAGCTAAGGAGCAACTTCGAGGATCATCACGGGACAAACGAGAATAGATCTAGCAAGAGGAGCCTCCACCCGGTCGGGCACAATTCATGCACGATCGGGCAAAAGCTACGGCAAACTTTATGCACAATTCATGCACGATTCGGGCAAGAAAATGCCCGACCAGATGCCTTATACCCGAGCGGGCGCACACCATGCCCGATCGGGCATCCCTTAGAGACCACGACCTGAGCGTCCTGCCCTAGCCGCACCCGAGCGGGCACATTCAGCGCCGAGCGGGTCGCGACCCGAGTAACCAGCTAAGTTAAGTAAAATTAACTTAAAATAAAAGAGAACTCATGGGGGAGATTAAGGAAACACTTGGACCGACTTAAGAGACATAAAAGAGGCCAGAATACGTCATGAGAGACAAGCTTACATTGAACAAGACATACAGTTCGTGATTGAGAGGAGATTCTTGCGAGGAGGCAAGCAAGGAGCATTGGAGATCAACCCGACACTTCGGTTTCGCTTGGTTTTCATGTTCCTTAGACTTTCTATTTCGTTTATGTTTGTTTACAGACGCATGAGCGAGTAGTTTGTTTGTTCTAGGAGAAGGGATTCTTTATCTGAGTGCTTTAATTTACTTGTGTTTGCGACGGCCGTGTAGATGCATGTGTTAGGGATTAGGAGAAGGAACGAAAGGAGAATTCTAGTCGTAGAAGATCAGTTTTAGAACAACCGAGGTTAGGCCACGAATGTAGGGTAGCAACGGTTGAGGGTAAACGGATGAATCACAGTTCTTATGGGTTTAGTTCAAGGTGTCAGCCACGAAAGTAGGGGGCAACTTGTCTAGATCACGTGTCTATGCCTTGAGAGAGGGTAGATATCATATTAGGATCGTCTGCCTTAGATAACATAAACTGGGATTGCATGATAGATAGATTGATTGTCGGTTTCGGTGGTCTTGTGGTGAAACTGGATTCCTAAAACGTTTGTCTTATCGTTAAGAGCCAATTCATTTATTTACTTTTAGTATTTCATTCTTCCACCATATTTGTTCGTTAGAAAGTTTGATTCATAGTTCGGGTTTAGATAGTGTTGTGTAGTCTCTGTGGGATCGACAACTAAAATACTACACACGTGCCGTTCACTTGCGGGTAGTTTAGGTTATTTTATTTAACTTTGAGAATGCATCAAGCACACATGGGAGATCGGTATGTCCATATTTTATAGAGGATACAAATTAATTTTGGCTAATACATGAAAAGAAACCATATTAATTTGATTTTCATAGAAGATTTCTTCCCAGTGACATACTTTCAGAAAGATAAAAAACATTTTCGAAAAAACGTGGTACAAAAAGAAGAGGCACCGTGCATGCAAACTGGAATGTAAATCCTTTACGAACGGTTAAACACGATGGGAGATTTATAAGAATCGATAAAATACGATGGAGATCATGTCCATGAAAAACCAAAAGGCCGAGGTGAATGACATAACTGGTATAAACCTAGTATCTTTTTGAGAACTACCATATTGGAAATCACTGATATTACATCATAATTTGGATACTATGCATATCAAAAAGAACTTTTTCGATAACATCATCAATACTGTTTTGAAAGTTACAGGGAAAACTAAGGATAATATAAGATTGAAATGGAACTCTTCATATATACCTCTCAGAAAGAACTGTAGGGAGAAAGAACTCATGTCGGATCTAAAGCAAGGATCACTAATGGTGAATTAAGAAAATAATTGAAGACAAATGTCGAAGATCTGAGTTGGAGTTACGAGATGGAAGGGCACCTATCCCAATATTTAGATTTTTGCCAACAAAACCGCATTATTAAGATGGTTAAAAGAAGACGTTAAATTTCTAGATGGATATGCATCGGACATTTCTAGATGGATATTCATTGTCACATATTGGTGAGCTCTTACGACGAAACGTTCACGATGTGCTATGCGGAAATAACATATTTTTCAGAGATATATGTTCAAGAATTTAAAAAGGGATGACTTGGATTTAATGAAAAACAATATCTTTGAAGTATTATGCTCCTTCGAAAACGTTTTTCCGCTTTCCTTCTTCGATGTCATGGAACATTTGCCAATACATTTACTAGATGAGATAATACTCGGTGGTTCAGTTAAATTCAAATGGATATATCCTTTCGAAAGGTTTTTCTTTCATTTAAAGAAAAAAGAAAAAAACAAAGCAACGATTGAAGGATCTATTGTTAAACAATATGTGTTAAAAGAAATCACATATTTAAGCATATTTTATATCGAGTCGCATATTCCGATGAAACAAAAAACGCTCAGCGGAAGATCACACAAACTATCTTATATCAATATAATCCGCAATTTGACATAATTTCTGATATTTTTATACCGATTGGACGTCCAGGAGGTAAATCCGAAGAATATTAGCTAATACCAAAGGAATATAATCACGTCCACACAAATAAATTACTAAATTATCAAGATATATTATCTTTTGAAATATACAAAACAATGAAAATCAATATTTTAAACAAAAATATATATGTATGTTAACATATTAAATGATATTTGATGAAGAAGTAATGGATACATGTTCTCATCTAAATGCAGATGAACTCACGAAAATGAAAGTTCAACGTTGGAAATGTCCTACTTTTTTGTAGTGTACGAGCCTTGTGTGTACCCTTAGGCGTCTTATCGTCGAATTCCCCTGATGTCAACGAGCCTAAACTAAATATATGTCCATATCGATTTGGCTGGACATCTACAAAAAACGAAATATTCTTATACTAAAAAGCATTAAATGTTTCCAAATAATCAAATGGAAGGATCAATACTTACATCCATATAAAGCTTTTCGAGCATGGCATGGGTGATCTTTAGCTTTGTGCCCTTGACATTTATATTCCACTTGGTATTGCATAACTCTTTCCACTGTTAAAAAAACTATAATTAAAATTTATATACAAATAAAAATATACATTTATTAATTGAATCGTTACGAATCTTCTTCTCGACCTCCTCCAAAACCTCTTTCCATTTGTTGTGGACGCACGTTGTGTCTAATAAGCTCGGAGTTCAGTCGTATTCATGTTACTGCAAATAAACACGTAAACAATCATTATTAGATTGAAAAAAAATACAATTTAATATATTATAAAATAGCTTACCAAATCGTATAAGACTTTCAAAAAGGGTTTTGTACCAGATGTATGCGTCAAAGGCATATGATTTGGTGCAAAAAGTGTTTTCCAGCTTGTTTTGGCTCTCTCGTTCCACTCTACAAACTTTGACTGGACCAATGCTCCACAAGTACTTTCCAAATCCGTAGACGTATGAAATCCATAAAGAACTTATCAAAGTGGAGATCAACGAGCCAATTGTCTTTCTGACTCCTGATTAGTGAATTCAATCACTTCATCATTAAATTCTTCTATCGATCGTAGATCACATTATGATATTGGAGTTCTCAATACTGTTTTTGTTGAAATAAATAAATAAATTAGAACGTTAATATTTTAAGATTATTTTTATTTTATAATTACAAAGTTGAATATTAATTACCATGAAAACAACCCGTGTAGATACCGAAATAGTTCGTGTTGATGCAACATGTGATACTGGATTGACCGTTTCATCAATATCAAACCTAAAAAACAATTAATTAGTTATATATTACATAAAAAACATTAAATGTGAAAAAATTATTTACCAATATGTTGGTCTACCATTTGGTATTGGAACCTTCTCTGGATGTAACCAACGCGTAGATGTGAGCTCGAGACAATGCAATAGATCTTTAGAAAACAATCATCCACAAGAATATTTCTTCACTACGAAAAGGATGTTGTTGGCTATCGCTTTGACAACATTGGTGGAAAATTGAAAGAGATGACCCTGATGGTGTCCCACGTGATAGTGAGCTAACCGTCGACATCTCTAGAGTTCCTCTAGGACTCGGACTTCACGAAAAGAAAAGGACTCACTCAACCTTGTCCACATCTTATAAGACACAAAAACTAACTAGAATTGAAAATACCAATGCAAAGCCCCTAAACTAACTCAATTTCAAAATCTAGATTAATTTTAACCCTAGGCAACTCCAATCCAAGAGACCTTAACCAAATCCAACCCATATTTAACCAAACTAAATTGACCTAACCGAACAAAATCGTCCTATGTCGAATTAAACCGCCATTCACTCATGTTGACCGAACTCAACCAACCTAAAACTTCAAAATACACCTAAATATATTCATGAAAACATGATAATTAATACTATGACTACTAAATCTAATATACTTTACACATAAATCTATTGTACACTGAAATGTATACGAAAAAGAGTAAAATAAAATCGTATATAAATCGAACCAACATGATATTATCTTTTAAAATGCGATGTGCTCGAAAATAGGCTAAAAATGAGATTTTTGGAGAGAAACGATGGCAGGATGATGAAATCTAGTAAGAGAAACTTAAAAATGGAAAAATTATGGAAGTGAGGAGAAAGAATCGTCGGTTCATGTTTATGAATTTTTCTAACGAAATTGTGTTAGCATGGCATTACAAAAGGTAAGTTAATTGTGTTATCAACTGACACAATCACGACAAGATTTCACGTTTCACGTCACTTAGTGGAACACAATTCTAAAACCATGATACCATAATTTGTAATGCAATTGCGTTAATAGCGTCGATCTCTGCATTTCTAATACAACAACGTTGATATGTGAAACGAGAATATTAAATATTGATTATGCTATTTGTGAATGCAACGATATTAGAATTATGTTACAAACTCCAACTCCATTGCGTTAAAAAGGCTTGGTTAACATAATTGTGTTACAAATTTTAATTTAGATAAAAAACTCAATAATTTTATTGAACGTTATACGATTAAATTATCAATCACCATCATCTTTTACATCATCACACTTTTATCGTCTTCGAACTCTTCATTCGGTATTACATCTAACTCGTTTAGAGGTTAAAGTTGTTTGATACGTAATAGTGATAGGTCTCTATGTTAAGCCGCATGCTCTTCGTTCTTTTCTTACATTGGTTTATCTTTCGTCGTCATGCATTAATAATTTCTATAATATAAACTTTAACAACCTCACTCCAATTCTCACATTATCGTTTTGTGTTTGGATATGGGAGTAAAAGCATTTTTTCGATTTGCGATGATAAGATGAAAGGATCATACTGTCAAAACCGACATGACATCTAGACATTATGACATCCACTCTTATTGCTTCTAGTTCCTCTCTCGATCGTGAGATCGTATCAATCATAGTCGAAAAGTATAACCTTTAATCCAAAAATCCTTAATACTCGAACTGCAAAATATCCTTAAGAATACCGTGAAAATCTTATTTTTTCAGACTAATCGAAGTAATTAGTTCTTTTTATAAAAAATATCTTCATTACTTTTCATTCTATTTGAACCATGAATAAGTGTGTGAAACGTAAAGCCACGAGTAAACATTATAGTCTAACATTTTCCCTTCTTATAGGAGGTCGTATCAAGTCATTCAACCACGCGGATGAAAAAATATAACTTATGCTCCAATTGTAAATATTAAATAAATATGATATATATATATTATCATCATTTGTTCATTCATCAAAATTATATGTATTTAAATAAATGCTTGCTAGTTTTGTAGCCATATATATGTTTGTTCTTACATCTCAATTAGAACTCCATCCGTCAAATATGAATTATTATCTCGTGTCTCGTCGTAAAAAAATGTTATACATATATATGTACATACATGTTAAATCACTTTACACACACACACATATATATAATATGTATACAAGAATATTTTTGGTACTTTACCTTTGATATTAATGAAGCTATTGATCGCTCACCAATCATTTTTTAACTTTTCCATTCAACCATAAGTTTCTTTGAACATATCAAGAACTGAAAGTCCTATGCCAATTATGTAATATTTGAATAGTTATGGGTTTAAGTTGTAATTATTAAAGAGTTAATAATTATAAATAAGCGCTTTACGAGGTTTCGAAAAGACATGATTCTAAACCTAGAAACCCTAGCCGTCAGAAAAGAGAAAAACCCGAAGAACGAAAAACAGTTTTTCGTTCTTCCGAATCCCGCATCTAAGCAATCCCGATCTCGGCGTGGATACGCGTAGAGGACTTGTGCTATCAAGTCTCACATCCGATCATCGATTTCAACGCAACAGGTATAACAGAAACTGTTTCTAAATTTGTTTATCGTTGAGATCTGTAAAAACTAATCCGAACATGACTAGATCTATATTCGGGTTGATTAAAACACGTTTCCGCATAATCAAATCAACCCTACAAGAACATCGCCAAACCTTTCACCATATTATAAAAGAGGATTTTCATTCTTGCTCCAAGATGTTTTATAGGTACAATGTGAGGGTCAAAATAATATTTCATGAAAATATGTGGTCTCTTTGTTGATGTATTACTTCACAATTGACCCCTCGAGTCTAGTTTTGTTTTTCACCTTCCTTTTAAGATGGAAAATAACCATTTAAATGAATACATCCATCGAAATTGTATAGGACCATCAAACTCAGCTTCATATGGAAGATGTATCGTCAAATCTTCCATAACATAAAAAAAGGAACGAGTAAAGATGTCTTCCAATGCACATAACATGTGCGAATATTATCTTTAAAAACTCACAAATTATTTACTTTTAATGTTCACGAGCAAATATCTCTAGAAAATGAGCTTACACAAAAAATGCTTCAAGAACGATTTAATGAAAAGTTCTACAATAGAAATTGAAAAAAAGTAGTTTCAAGAAAACGTAACAATCATGACTTTTCATACTTAACTTTCCATTGTTGTGATCAACACAATGAGCTATGTTTGAAGAACAATCATTTAGAAATGTAATATCTTCTTCCAACCATTTAAGCATTGCATTTCCCGAAAAAAAAACTTAGTAAAAAAATGGGTACATGTGCTTTATAATCTCTACTAATTTCAAGCTCTTTTCATGCACATCAATCTCTATTATCGAATCTTGATTTTGCATTGTCTTTTAACTTTCCAAAGCCGTTCATTATTGTATTGATAATATTATCAAGAAAATTTTCTCTATATACATAACATCAAGATTATGAAGAAGGACATGGTGTTGCCAATAAGGCATATCCTAAAAATATTGTGTTTATATAATTTGTTTTAATATCTAAATCATTTGCATCTATAATGCCCATTTCTACTGCAATTAATAATTCTTTGTAATTTTTTCAATCCAATTTAATTTCTTAAATAATATATCATATCTCATCAATATGCATGATGCATGTTTATCCACCGTCTTATTTTCTTAAATGTTTTTTAATATGTCTCAATGGATGATCTAACATCAGAAAATGATGATCATAATCAAACCAACATGATTTTTTACTGTCTTTCAGTAAGAATAAATTTGTATCATGCATATAATATGGACACGAATGACGTTTGCGTGTGATCCAACAACGGAACATCTCGTAAGTGAGAACATTTCTTATTATCCACATCGTCATGATTTTCATTTGGAAATTCTATTTCTTTGAAATATCATATGCTTCAACTCTATATCTCCACAAATAATTCATTCTTCAATTAACTCTTGTAAAAATATATTAAAGCTATTTTTCAAATAATCCATCAAGTATGAGAATATTGATAACAATTGCATGTGGTAAATTATTTTGTATGTAATTCTTTTTCTTTTATTTCTCATTTTAGGTTTAAACTTTTCAGTAAAAGAAAATTTACAATTGAAAAGATTTATATAGTCTTTCCAAAAGATCATACATCTGTGTACACACACGTCAATCTTTTCTTGTCATATTCCGAGAGATCCAATGAACTTTGACATATCATAAAAGGACTTAGGTGGGGTGTTACCTTTAGGTAAATCAATATGAAATGTCTGACACATGTGAACTATGCAATATTTTATGGTCTCCCATCAATCTAGCTGCAAATGATAACTTTAAATGATCCCCACAATCTTCATACAAAGATTTTTTGGTTGCACTAAGTAGCTCATAAAAGTTATTAGTATCAGCGTTTGACACTTACTGGTTGTATGTTTAGGATTAATTTTTTCGAAATTTTATGAAAAATTGGATCGAAAATGTGAAAAATCGCGCGCGCGCACCAGAAAACTCACGCAATCGCGTGAACGGTCGAATTGGGCGGCGGCAGAAACCCTAGCCGGCCGGAAGAGGGTCGTCGGTCGCGGGCATAGGGTCGGCCGGCCTTTCCAGACCCGAAACGGCACAGATGCGACGGACGGACGACGTTTTTCGTGCGACTCATGCGCAGGCGATTCGATCGCCACAGTGCATCGCCGAAGAAAAAAAATCGCCGCGCAGATTCGACGGTTCCTCTGTGCACCACGGGCGACGCGCGGCGGAGAGAGACGAACAGTCGTCGACGCACGGAACGGGCGACCCTGGCGGCGGCGGCGTGCGTCGAAGGGAGAGAGAGAGCGAACGGTCGCGAAAAGGGTTTCTGAAACCCTAGTCGAACCGTCCCGCGTCGACGCCTTGGCCGGCGATCACTGCGCCTCGTGCGGCGGTCCGGGAGGTGCACTGGCCGGATCAACACAATGAGCTATGTTTGAAGAACAATCATTTAGAAATGTAATATCTTCTTCCAACCATTTAAGCATTGCATTTCCCGAAAAAAAAACTTAGTAAAAAAATGGGTACATGTGCTTTATAATCTCTACTAATTTCAAGCTCTTTTCATGCACATCAATCTCTATTATCGAATCTTGATTTTGCATTGTCTTTTAACTTTCCAAAGCCGTTCATTATTGTATTGATAATATTATCAAGAAAATTTTCTCTATATACATAACATCAAGATTATGAAGAAGGACATGGTGTTGCCAATAAGGCATATCCTAAAAATATTGTGTTTATATAATTTGTTTTAATATCTAAATCATTTGCATCTATAATGCCCATTTCTACTGCAATTAATAATTCTTTGTAATTTTTTCAATCCAATTTAATTTCTTAAATAATATATCATATCTCATCAATATGCATGATGCATGTTTATCCACCGTCTTATTTTCTTAAATGTTTTTTAATATGTCTCAATGGATGATCTAACATCAGAAAATGATGATCATAATCAAACCAACATGATTTTTTACTGTCTTTCAGTAAGAATAAATTTGTATCATGCATATAATATGGACACGAATGACGTTTGCGTGTGATCCAACAACGGAACATCTCGTAAGTGAGAACATTTCTTATTATCCACATCGTCATGATTTTCATTTGGAAATTCTATTTCTTTGAAATATCATATGCTTCAACTCTATATCTCCACAAATAATTCATTCTTCAATTAACTCTTGTAAAAATATATTAAAGCTATTTTTCAAATAATCCATCAAGTATGAGAATATTGATAACAATTGCATGTGGTAAATTATTTTGTATGTAATTCTTTTTCTTTTATTTCTCATTTTAGGTTTAAACTTTTCAGTAAAAGAAAATTTACAATTGAAAAGATTTATATAGTCTTTCCAAAAGATCATACATCTGTGTACACACACGTCAATCTTTTCTTGTCATATTCCGAGAGATCCAATGAACTTTGACATATCATAAAAGGACTTAGGTGGGGTGTTACCTTTAGGTAAATCAATATGAAATGTCTGACACATGTGAACTATGCAATATTTTATGGTCTCCCATCAATCTAGCTGCAAATGATAACTTTAAATGATCCCCACAATCTTCATACAAAGATTTTTTGGTTGGCACTAAGTACTCATAAAAGTTATTAGTATCAGCGTTTGACACTTGTTCCCTGATATTTCCATCATTCATAATCTGATAACCGTGAAAAAACATCCATAATCATTTCTGTATATCCATCATGACGAGTTCGATCGTCAAGACTATTTTTTTTTTTTTGTAATCCTTTCGTAACTAGTATAACCATCATATGGTTTTTCAATAACGTACGTATGAATTGTCATTATGCTTATATATTTGCCATGATAAACCTAAATATAGTAATTTTCACAAAATTGTTCTTGTATATGTGTTCTAACACAATGTGAGCACTAAAGTTTTTATATCATTTTTACACCTACAACAGGGACAATATAACTTACCGCTACTTACGTATCCAACTTGATCTATAACCTATGTCATAAAACATTTTAACCCACTTTCAAATTCTACTAAAATTTTGTCCTTTTTAGTCAAACTCTGCATACATCCACCCTCAAAATAAGCAAATATCTGAACCCTAGAAGACATTATATAAGAGTGAGTGATATAGTTTAGATTATTTTGTAGTTGTAGATATGAGATCCAATGCGACACATATATATATATATATATATATATATCAATAATTGTCAATGCAATTGTGTTTTTTCTAACGGTACTCTTTCCATCTTACCAACGCAATCGCGTTGATTATATGGCGCTCGTGAACTAATAGGTGTACAAAGTTTGTGTTAGCTTTGTAACCCAATTGCATTAAAAATCCAAACATGATTGCGTTACTATTTGTAACGCTATTGTGACACGAATTGTGTTATACGTCTGGCATTGCATTTGCATTACACGAGTGTAACAAGTTGTAACATCGATCTCGCACATAATATCGCGTTCCAGTTGCGTTAATGCCAATGCAATTGTTTACGCAAATTTGGCAATAAAGTTGTATTACATTAGGGTTAAACGACGTCAGAATTATCTACGTTGTTCCAACCAAATAATCACATTGTTATTGCATTACAATTGTATGTGGATAGCATTACAAGTTGCAAATACATTGTAACACAATTCTTTAAAAAAATTTCATTAGATTTACGTTAAAATTGCGTCGCAAATTGCTTTCGTAGCGGATCTGCGTTGATAATTTTGTATTTTTTTAATTGTTTATGAAAATCGTTGGGAATGCAATTTTATCTTTGCTTATATTGTTATTATTTGAATCTAAATATTTGATTTGATTTGTTTTACAAAATACAAATTAAAAAATTTAATCCAAATAAAATTTATCATTATATACATGGTTATTATGTATATTTTTATTCATTTTGTTGAATAATGTAAAAAAATAAAAAAAAATGTTTACGTGGTTGTCACCTGAAAACCACGTGTTTTATGTATAATATGTTTTAGAATTAATTTGAATAATTTGGATTTTAAATTTTAGTATTGACTTTTAATTTTAAGTCAAGGGTTTTATAAAATGTTAAAGTTTATGTTTTCCCTAAAATTTGTCTATATTATTATTATCTAAGAAGTGTATTACTTAAGAGGGTTAAAGGAAAAAAAATTAACGAGTTAGGATTTTCGGTCCTTTTTATCTACTTTTATATACATAAAAGAAAATTTATTGTTGTTAAATTGATTTCCAAATATTTCGATTCACACCAAGAGATTACTAAACTAGTTTAGATTTTACTTGGAATAACTTGCAGAAATTTTGTAGTGCAAAGAAATAAATATAAAAAAAAGAAAAAAAAAAGAAAGGTTAGATGCTTATCGAGCTAAAATGCCACGTGTGGTTCTCCGTTCTCAGGCCATTCCCTCATCGACCTGCTCGTCGACCAGAGTCTATCACTGTTTTACAAAATTTTTACATGAAAAATATATAAAACAAGAATAGAGAAGTAAAACGTAGCCACTTTCTCTCCCATTAAAGAGGAGAGAAAAAATCTCGCTGTAAAATCTGCTCATTTTCTCTCATTTTTAGTTCTCTTTTGATATCCGATTCGGCTGTTAGGGTTTCGTCACGAATCATCCAGCTATGAAATTATCTCCTTCTTCTTGTTCTTCTTCTTCTTCATATTCCTCCACGTTACGTTCTCCTCTGTAAGTTTCTTGCGTGGTGTTTAACTTGAATTTCTTTTTCTTTTTTTGCATATTTAATTTAATAACGAACGTATGAATAAAGTAGAAAACTATTTGCCTTATTTAATAGTTTAATCATATTTTAAATAGAATATTTTGCAGTTTAGCTGGTCGAAGCTATTGTAGAGTTGGGTTTTCATATTTTAACTGAAATGAGGTATCTTGTGGTTGGTCCTTACGAGTCCATACTTCTGGATTTGGAAAAGTATTATAGGATAAATTATTTTCCTTTGCGGACATATGAATGATGACTGGAATGGATATTTCAATTCAAAGAATCATTGATAACATTGTTGTTGCTTCATATCAATATTACAGATTTTTTGGCCATAGAATTGGTTAAATGGTCAAAATGTACTGAATAATGGTTGGGGTATTAGCCATATTGCTGGATGATTGAGTAGTGATGAGTGATTTCAAGTATTTTCCTAAATGGGAAAGTTTTTGCAGACTCTTGCCAGGAGCCAGTCACAATGCACAGAAGTTGCTGCCGTATGCAAAACTACCATTACGGGTGTGTATTATGTCGAATTTACGAGAAGGGTATTCTCGAGGATGGTTGGAGAGTGAGCCCCTTGTCTCCAATCGGCTGCTCGGCAAAACATCGTTGCCCTTAAGAGCATTGGTGGCCTCTCCATCAAACATAGCATCTGTGCCATTAACGGGTGATGAGAAAATAGGAGTTCTATTGTTGAATCTTGGAGGTCCAGAGACTCTGGATGATGTGCAACCGTTTTTGTTTAACCTCTTTGCTGACCCGGTATATTTGCTGCATCTAATGCTATGATCAAATTTAGATTGTTGATTTGCAGGTGGTTAAGCTGAGGAATTAGTTATACTCGGTTTTGTAAATTAAAGAAGACCCTCTTCACTTAGGCATAGCTTATTTTTACAAAAAGCAATAGTTGTAGTGGAATGTTAAACAAGACTAATGTTCTAAACTTCAGTGTTAGGCGGAAATGAAAACCTTTGAAATACCATTTAGATAGACATTTTTCTTCTTTCAAGCTGGTAACTTGCTGTGCAAAAGGGATTGCATATTGTAGGCGATGATTATGTCTTCAACATATTAAACACAATGCCTACATGTACAATTGGCAGGATATTATACGGTTGCCACGACTGTTTCGGTTTCTTCAGAAGCCTTTGGCACAATTTATATCAGTTGCAAGGGCACCCAAAAGCAAGGAAGGATATGCATCAATTGGTGGTGGTTCTCCCCTACGTCGCATCACAGATGCTCAGGTACTCCTCTTTATGCTACTTTTATTAATTAAGTATCAACTTCTCTTGTTCTCTTTCATGCCGAATGTTACTCTAGTTTCCATCTTCAGCTCATATTACACACTAAGTGGATTTCTCTCCTAATTTCTTAGAAGATCTCAATTTCTGAAGCTTAATCTTGTAACAAGGATAGTTATATATGAAAGCAAAAGACAGAGCTATAGCCTCTTCATGTGTTATGTTTCTAGAATGGACAGTCATGTGATGCCTGCACCGAAACATAAAGGAATGCATAATTCCTTTTTTTTTTTTGTTATCAAGTCTCTGATATGAATCTATCCCACTCTTATCCATAATGGTAGACTCAAACCAGTCCCAAGGCTAATGGATCTCATCCCCAAAAGCTAGCTTGTGGGGAAGGTGCCTTTGTCTTACAAGGCAATGTTCCTTTCCTTTGAGTGAGCAATGTTGTACTCTAAACAATACCCACCCTTTCAAGTTCCGACGTCCATGGTGGCTCACACTGATATCCCACTCTAGGTAGCCTGCTCCGTCGTTCCAAGTCACCCCTTTCTAGGTTGTTCCTTCCTGGTCAACCCTTCTACGGAGTCGGGCCAACAATGTAGGCAAGGTCTGATACCTATTTGATATGAATCTATCCCATTGTGGCCATGGTCCTCATCCTTATCCACAATGTTAGACTCAAACCAATCCCATGGATCTCATCCCAAAAGCTAGTTTGTGGGGAGGGTGCCCAAGGGCGGATACACCATTGAACCATTGGGTTCCACTGCCTCCAATGGTTATTTATTTTTATTTTTTTATTTTTGTTAAAGATTAGAATTAAAATGAATTAATATTAGTATTTATAAGTAAATAACATTTTAAAAAAATTGTCCCTAGAAAAAAGTATCTTATATAGGCCATTGTGGATGCCTATGGCCTTATAAGGCATTTTTCACTCTCGGATGCCCATGGCCTTGTAAGGCATTTCTCAATCCCTTTGAGTGAGGAATGTGGGACTCTTGACAGTCTCTTCGGACTCATCTTATGCATCCATGCTTCAAAATCATTGATTGTTAAGGTTTTGCATCATTTATTTGTTTATAAAATTCTCCTGCATGTATGCTCGTTTCTATCGTTAATATCTCATACGTTATGTTTAGTTTTCTTTTCCTGTTTATACGATTTACTACCTTCACCAGGCTGAAGAACTAAGGAAATCCCTTTGCGCAAAGAATGTGCCTGCAAAAGTGTATGTTGGTATGCGGTATTGGCATCCGTTCACTGAGGAAGCTATTGAACAGGTATTGTACTTGGATATCCTAAGATACTTTGATTTATTATTTCACTGTTCTATGGTTTAATCTTAATTTCATCAAGTTATTTCCCATTTTTTTCCTTACAGCAATATTTCTGTTTCTCCAGTCCTCGTTTGTCATTAACTTAACTCTTCACATGAAATTATCCCTATATACCCATGTAGAGCGGCAATTCCTTTAGTTTCCTTTGTCTACCACTGTTTTTTCTGCATTTTGACTCTTATATGTATTGGTTTTCTGTTATTTATTCAGATAAAAAGAGATGGAATCACAAAACTTGTTGTTCTCCCACTTTATCCACAATTTTCAATATCAACCAGTGGTTCAAGTCTCAGGCTCTTGGAGAGTATATTCAGGTGGTTGCTCAATATCTGATTATCAATTCACGAAAAGTCAATTTTATTATTTACCAGTCTGATAAATCACTTGCTATTTCCTTAGGGAGGACGAGTACCTAGTCAACATGCAACATACAGTTATACCATCTTGGTATCAGCGAGAGGGATATATAAAGGCGATGTCAAATTTAGTTCAAAAAGAGTTGGAGAAATTTGATTCCCCTAGTGAGGTAAATGATCTTTTCCATCTTCTTCTTTCAGATTAATTTATTTTCTCTTGATTCTTTTATCTTCTTACTATATTCATAACCAATTATTCTCTTCCTTATCTCTTTTTCTTGTCTGCTTAGTCAGTCCACTTCATTAAGTATGGTTTTGCAATAGGATAACAGATCCTTGTTTCTTTTTTTTTTTTTTTGAATTTTGATTTCCACTAGTTTGACTCTCCTAATACTACTGAAATATATGTTACAGGTTGTGATTTTCTTTAGTGCACATGGTGTGCCACTTGCATATGTTGAAGAAGCTGGCGACCCTTACAAGGCAGAGATGGAAGAATGTGTTGATTTAATCATGGAAGAACTAGAGAAGAGAAATATAACTAATTCATACACACTTGCGTATCAGGTCATACCACTTATACCTCTTCTTTACTTTTTTAAGATGTAATGTAACATAACTTGCCAAAAAATAATGCACGTTGCTATTTGGCTGTTATCTGCTAAACTTTCTTCCCCTCATCGGCTGTTTACTTGTCATTATTAAAAGAGATACTGAATACTCTTACAGAGCCGAGTTGGACCTGTGGAATGGTTGAAACCTTATACTGATGAAACTATTGCCGACCTTGGAAAGAAGGGTGTCAAAAGTCTTTTGGCTGTTCCCATTAGGTATGAACACTTTTTTGCACCAAATTCCATATTGATGCTGTGAATGACCCGCCAATTTTTTGTTTTTTGTGATTGTTACGACTGAAATATTTTTGTAAATGTTACTGCCTTTCGAACAAGAACAGCTTTGTTAGCGAGCATATTGAAACTCTGGAGGAGATAGATGTAGAGTATAAAGAGCTTGCTTATGAGTCTGGAATCAAGAATTGGGGACGAGTTCCTGCATTAGGCACAGAACCCATGTTCATTTCTGACTTGGCAGATGCAGTTATTGAGAGTCTTCCATATGTTGGAGCTATGGCAGTCTCCAATCTTGAAGCTCGACAGGTATTATCAACGAATCTAGCTATAATCTTCTACATTTTTTCCTGTTTCGCATTGTGATAATTTATCCTAGATTAGTTCTCCGAAGCATTTGCAAATGACCTGGGAAATCTGTTTTGCGTAAGACTGTGATTCGAATTCTTGCTATAATGGAAAAATTGAAATGCCCGCATTTTTGTTGACGTTGATGTGTGTTTCTGATGCCCAATCAGGTGAATTTCATAAAATATATGCAAGAATTACAAGATAAATATTCGGTTTATGCTCGTTTATGTGAAGTGATTCAGCATCATTAGATTGTTGTCAACATGTTTGATTTCTAACTAGTGGGTTTTGCTTTCTCCAGTCGTTAGTTCCTCTTGGGAGTGTAGAAGAACTGTTGGCAACATACGATTCACAAAGAAGAGAATTGCCACCGCCAGTCACAGTATGGGAATGGGGATGGACCAAAAGCGCAGAAACATGGAACGGAAGAACCGCAATGTTGGCAGTGCTTGTGCTCTTGGTGCTTGAAGTCACTACAGGAAAAGGGTTTCTGCATCAGTGGGGTATCTTGCCTTTGTTCCCGTGAAGAAAACCCCATTGAAGGCACTGAATTTGAAGTGTTTTTAAGTAATACGAGTATGAGCCAAAGTCATCCAAGCAGACTCCTGCTGGTTCCAACATTACATAATGGTTATACGTATATAATCCTGTCTTGGGAATTCCATTTCTAGCTTTCGTATTTGATCCAGATGTGTTATATATACATAAACAAATTCTGTAATTGACTCCTTGTTTCTAGTAGAGTTCGGTAAAGATGGATATTTTATTATTACGTGTTTAGGAAGTATATACGTATACTAATTTTACGAGTATATGTTTCTATGAGTCCTTCAATTGCCGCCCGCGTGTGAGTCTAATTTTAATATAAAAAAAATGAAATAATATATGTGGTAGTGGTTTTATACGTAATTGTGACATTCACTACAAAACTGACATCAGGGCTTGTAAAAGATAAGTAATGCCGAATCTTAATAATTGTAACATCCTATGTAGGATCCTCACGAGGGTTCCTCTAAGATAGCATGATGGACGAGGTCATAGGAGTGGAAAACGGTCACATTGAACCGATGTTTGCCCGATGAAAGAAGATCTCGAATATACTTTCGATGCTTGAGAAGAAAGCCTTTAAAGGTGTGTATTGCCTCAATGCTTAGTAAATTACAGAGATCACTAGGATTCTTTAGAGAGAATTATGCCGCAATTGTGTTGATGAAGTTCCAGATCAACATGTGAATTGACAAATTTGTGGGACTCAAGGAATTATCGTAACTCAGAGTTCCAATTGTTTGGTGCATATTTGCTACCATAGATTGTTTTTTTGAATCTGCAAACCATATTAGAGTTTTATTTTTCTTAAAATTTTGATGGTTGTGACGTGAAGACTTCCTCATTGAGATTCCTAGAAAGAAGGCATTGTAGACCATTAATTGCTTCATAGACAATCAATAAAAGATCGTAAGACTGAGAACAAGACGAATGATGTTGGATTTGATAACATGACTTAATGTCTCATGAAATCCACTCCCGAACATTGATGAAAACTCTTGGCAACTAGATAAGCCTTGTGGTCATGAACGGATTTTTTTTTTATGGGAAAGACCCACCTATATTTGATAATGTTGAGAGCCTCTTCCTATGGTACCAACTCCCATGTCTTATTGCGAATAATAAAGAAACATAAGATTATTGAAGAAAATGATGAAGAATATCCATGAATACGTATAGTATAGAATAGAATAGAGTAGAATAGAATAAGGTTTGAATTAAGCTACTTGGATTACTCATAATGTGAAAATACAAGAAAAGTAAATAATGTATAAGAATGAAAATCAAATATACAATGAGAAAATGAAACATGGAGTTTCTTTTTCCATGTGGGTGACGCCCAATGGGAAGGAGACCTTCTTAGTGGTTTTTTTTATCATTCTTGTTGAGAAATATTGTCTTGAATTCTCTTGATGATTGTCACAGTTTAACATTCTCCATCAAGCTCGAAATAATATTAATTCCATGCAATGACACCTCGTTAAAATCTTATCATGTAAAACCCTGTGGAACAAAATTTTAGTGAAGGAAAAAGAGTACACTCACGATTCATGTTTTTTATGAGTAGATCGTTTGATCTTCACTTATGGATGATAGATATCCCTGAGTTTGATTTGTTAATGTAGATTGCATTAGACTCGATCACTTGTGTGGCCTTTGTGCAACAATCTCCCCGTGTGTGGTAACATACTCTTTAAACCTAACTTTAATATATGGATTCGATAAATTTGAAGGACTCGAAATTTTCAAGGGAAATTAGAAATCACATTAATATTAGTCAATGTAAATGATATTATAGTTACGTGCAATAATGAAAAGGTAATTAAAAATGCAATGTGAAGGAGGCCAAGACGAGCAAGAAGCTAGAGAGTTGAAAACACTCATTCATAGAAAAAAAACATGCTCCACCGGAGCACTCGATCATAAATAGTGTGATATCGATCATAAATAGTACGACATCTTTCATATTTTTTATCCTAATAAATAAATGATCAATTGTATGGCTTTGAACCAATTTTTAATCAATTGAGAGTGTGTTTTTTTTCTATTTCTTGAGATTTAGTTACCAAATGTTTGGAGATTATGAGTGTTTATCGACTTATCAACACTAGATTATAAATAGTGTGACATCGTTTGCTGAGTACGTGGTTTTCTAGTGGGGTTGTAGTTGGAATTTGGGACATCCTTTCTTAGGGAAGAAAAATTACAGATTCCGCTATCAAGTTACTGGGGGGGTTTCAATATGTTTCCATCAATCTGAAAATAAAACATCGATCTAGGTTCGTATTAGTTGTATGAGAGACCGTTTCTTGCATTAGTCATTCATTTTGCTTATTTTATCTTTTTATTTTTGTTCATTCATTTGATCCAATTTAAGTTATTTTAGATTAGGTTTTTTATCATTATAGAAACGAAAAAGGGAAAGAAAAGAAAGAAAGAAAAACAAAAAGGAAAGAAAAGAAAGAAAGAAAGCAAAACAAAAAGGAAAGAAAAACATAAAAGTAAAAACCACAAAAGAAGAAGAAAAAAAAGGAAGAAAACAAAAAGAAAGAAGAAAAAAACAAAAAAAAAGATAAAAAAGGGAAACAGAAAGGACAAAAGCAAAAATAGGAATAGAGCAAATAGAAAAAAGACCTAAAAACAAAATAAAAATATTATAGTAATCATATTAGGGTTCGTATGCATGGTAGCAACGTTGCATACTTGTAACATCAAGATTTAGTTTCAATTTGTCAGGAAGTCACTTCAAGTCGTTGAGTTCTAATCGAAAGAAACCATTTTCTGAGAGATCGTGAGATTCATTCATCTTCCATTTTATTCATATTTTCTATTTTTATCTTTTCGATCTGTAAATTGAGAAATCATCACGACGAATCACTGCAAAGTGAGGGAGCTGCTCATCTGCAAATACAATTGAAATTGATGATGAATGAGTTCTGACACATTATATAAGAACTCACTACAATCAACCAATTATTCGATAGGGTGGAACGATCAAGAAACAATTGAACAGAAAAGGCAACATATTTCAGAAGTATGGTAACTCTTCAAACTATCGGTATTAAGCTAATCGATTTGATAAACCCAACGGGCGACGTAAAGTTGAGCAAAAAGTGGAGGCATTGCTACCTAAACCAACAGCTACCATCGATACAACTTTAAGAAATCGTGATACTCATTATTTCAAATGTTAGGGTTGGAGTCATTTTTCTCAGGACTTCCCGAACAAGAATACCATGATCATATGAGCTGATGAATGATTGAGACTATATTAAAAGAGGATGAGCAACATAACCACATGTATGTTTCTTGATTCAAAAGATGAATTTGAAGAGTACGAGATAGTAAAGGGAGAGTTGTTAGTAGTACATAAAGCATTAAATCTACAAGCTAATAAGAATCCATCATACAAAGAGCGAACATTTTCTACACACACGAGCATGTCCATGATGAGGTGTGTAGCATCATTGTGAATGGAGTCAATTGCATAAACGTGAATAGGGCATCTCTTATTGAGAAGTTGGGATTGATCACCATGAAGCTTTCTAAACCATACAAGTTACAATTGTTTAATGATAGTGCAAAACCAAGGTGCACCATCAGATGAAGATTGAGTTCAGCATTAGGAAGTACGAGGATGAGGTGATATGAGATGTGGTATCAAATTCAATGCAAGTGGGGTAACTCTTGTTGGGACGTCCATGGAAGTTTGAAACTCAAGCAGAAAACAAAAGGTTTAGCAAAAAATACTCCTCTACCTTCAAAGGACAACACATTCGACTAGCTCCACTCACATCAAATGAAGAATTCAAAGAGCATGTGCGCGTACTAAAGAATGAGAAGAACAAATATTTTATGAGTGAGCATGAGGTAGTTCAAAAAAATAGTGAGATCTTAAGGAAATCCCAGAAATAGACCTTTGAGAGACAGTCGTGAGCAAAACTTTTCTTTCTATGAGGTTGAGCAAATTGCAGATGGCTTGGCTTTCGAACTAGTCGATGCTTGTACTTTTCTTTATTGATTTTAAAGAGGATTTTGAAGATTTGTTTCACGAAGAAACACCAAACGAATTACCTTTGTTGCGTGGGAGTTGAAACCAAATTGATTTCGTGCATGCGCTGCTTTACAAATCGCCCAGCATACAGAACCAATCCCAAGGAGATAAGGAGCTTGAGAGAAAAGTTAATGACCTCATGGAGAAAGGATATTTGGAAGAGAGTATGTTATCATGTGGGGTACATATGATACTCGTGCCTAAGAAGAATTGCACATGGTTCATATATGTTGATTGACGAGTAATCAACAACATTGCGGTAAAGTATCGTAATCCTATACCTCATTTAGATGATATGTTGGACGAATTTCATTGTTCTTCTATGTTTTTGGGTTATACTTGAAGAGTGGATGCCATCGAATTTGATGAAAGAGGATGATCAATTGAACATGACTTTTAAGATGAAGCTAGGACTTTATAAATGGTTAGTCATGCCTTTTGAATTAACCAATGCACCTAGCACATATATGAGGTTAATGAATTATGTTCTTATGAAATTCATCGGAAAATTTACGGTAGTCTATTTTGATGACATCGTAGTGTACATTAAGATCTTAGAAGAATGTGTAGGGCATTTCAGATTGATTCTAGACGTGTTGATAAGCAAAAATGTTGTCTGACAATATTAAAAATGTGCTTTTTGTACTAACAAATTTGTGTTCCTAAAATTTATGATAAGTAAATAGGGAATACAGGTTGATGAATATAATATCGAGGCTATACATAATTGGTCAAGCTCTAAGACAGTTGGAGAGGTCCAATGTTTTTATGGTTTGGGTGGTTTCTACCGACGGTTTGTAAAAGACTTCAGTATCTTGGTTGCACCCTTGACCAAGGTAATCAAGTAGAACGTTACATCCAATTGCGGTGAAGCTCAAGAGAAAGTCTTCCAAACTTTAAAAGATAAATTAACACAAGCTCTTCTATAAGCATTATCTAACTTCACTAAAACCTTTGAGATAGAATGTAATGCAATAGGTGTTGGAGTAGGACCAATGTTGATTCAAGAGCACAACACCATTGTATACTTCAATGAGAAGTTTTTAATGGAGTTCAATTAAGCTACCTTACATACGATAAAGAACTATACATGTTAGTGCAGGTGCTTCAAATGTGGCAGTATTACTTGTGGCCCAAGGATTCTGTGATTCATATTGATCATGAATGACTCAAGCATTTCAGGGGACAACAGAAGCCAATCACAAGCATGCGAAATGGGTGAAATGCATATAGGTCTTCCTATATGTAACCAAATACAAGCAAGAAAAGGACAATGTTGTAGTCGATGCATTTTCTAGGTGCTATATTTTTTTTTATGTTGTAGATGCGGTGTTGCTCGGTTTCAAAAATATTAAGAAAATCTATAAGGATCATCAATTGGTGACATAATAAATTCTTCTAAGAAAACGACCACATGTAAGGTTTTAGAGTCAATCATGAGAATAAGTTTTGCGTACCTAAGAGTTCTATCAAGGATTTTTTTGGTTTGTGAGGCACACGGAGGAGGAATAATGGTATACTATGGAATGTCCAAAACATTATTTGTTTTGCAAAAACACTTCTACTAGCCTCACTTGCGGAGAGATGTCAAACGCATTTGTGAAAGGTGTGTGACAAATAAAAAGGCCAAATTCTGGTTGCAACCACACGACATGTACTCACTTTTACTCATCCCTAATATAACATGGACTGATATCCCCATGGATTTTGTGTTAGTTCTTTCTAGGTCCAAATCTAGACATGATTTTTTCGTAGTTGATCGGTTTTCCAAAATAGCTCATTTCATTGCATGTGATAAGCCCGATGATGTATCGAATGAAACTGCGGACATTGTACGACTTCATAGAATACCTAGAACTATAATGTCAGATAGAGATGCTACAATAGGGCGGTTCATATTTCCATGTAGGTTTCACCTTTTGAAATCATATATGGATTTTGTCCACTTACAACATTAGATATTTTTCTTTACCATCATTGGAGTTTACTAACCTTGATGGTATGAAAAGAGTCAATTTTGTGAAATATATGTACATGAGAAGGCAAGAGCTAATGTAGGGA
>CM071874.1:30104418-30116814 GCA_036759665.1 Gynandropsis gynandra
GGGAAAAGGACAAAACAATATGCCAAACATGGAAACAAGGTGGTCTCTTAACCCGGTGATCTCGTGTGGAATTCACTTACCAAGGAGTGTTCTCCCCAGCAGCATAAATACAAGCTCATTTCTCGAGATAATATACCATTCAAAGTTCTCGAATGCATCAATAATAATGATTAGAAGATTCAATTACCCGGTGAGTGCAACTTTAGTTCAACTTTCAACGTTGTTGAATTGGCTCATTTTGATGCAGAAGATTATACTAATTCAGGTCAAATCCTTTAAGAAAAAGGGGATGATGAGGATGAGACTCAGACCGAGAAACCAAGGACACATGAAATTATCACAAAGGCAAAAGCTAAGAGGATACAAAACTTATTCAATTGAATGGTGGTGTAAGAACTTGTAAAGATACTACAAAGGAAACAAGAGATGTTGAGGGAGGCTTATGTGACTTACCTACAAATTTAAAAGGCCGAGAGGAGAAATAATCTAGAAAATCTGAAAACGCTCAGCCAGAGCAGAAAATCCCTCGACCCGAGTGAATTCTCTTGACCAATGTGTACATGATGGAGCATTTGGAGGACTGGATCACTCGGTCCAAGCATTACACTGCTTGATCAAGCATTGGAGGACTTCACTTAACGTAAGAGCTATTCGATCAAATCTAATTTATTTTTGAGAATTTTAGGGTTATGACTTACAAGGTGATAGAGTGAGTGGTTTTAACACTCAACCGAGCAGTTTTAGGTAATTTAGTTTATTTTATTCAGTTTTCTATTATTGTGTGGTCTTTATAAATGAGGAATCCATTACATAAATTTTTAACCAAGTTTTAATGATGTATGAGTGTATTTTCTTTGCTATTACTTGACATTTAGGTACTAAAATCTTAGACAGATTATGAGTGTTTACTGACTTATAATTCTTGATCACAAGTGTTGTGGTATCATTCGTAGAGTTTTGGATTTCATAGTCGGGTTGTAGTTAGATTTTGGGGCATCATTTCTTAGGGAAGAAAAGTTCTGGATTTTATCCATCTAACAATAAACATTGGTCTAGCTTCATATAAATAAGGATACAACATGTTTCTGGATGATAACATATGTATCCCTTTTGGATGGATGAGAAACCCACGTAGATATACTTGGGCTCAAGTTTACTTCATAACGTCTCATCTGTAAAAACATAACAAACACACCAAAAATTTAAGGTAATCATGTTCGGGTTTGGAGTTATTCATTACCTAGTACAGACTAGTGCCATTCAAGCATTTAATCAGAAGTTCGTTGATAACATGACTTGTCGTTATGATGACATCTCACCAAACCTAGAATGGAACATAACGATAAACATGATGGTGTAGACTACCTTCATGAGGTGCATGTTCTTGCGTTCAACTACTCCAGATTGTTATGAAGTGTATGGACATGAGGTTTGATGCATGTCACGATCTTCTAAAAACAATTCAATTGATGACTTGTTTATTCTCCCCCATTTTCTAACCAAATTCACTTGATGTTATATGAATTGAGTAATGAAATTCTCGGTTTTTCCAATTCCTCGACTAAAAAGGAGCTTTATCTCCTCGATGCAGATTTTGTTACATACATCGACTCCTTTGTGACGTGTATTATTTTACAAGGCATTTTTCGCTTGAGATGGGGTGGAGAATCCATCACTTTTCCTTAGAATGACCATTTTTCTTGTAGTGTTCACAACATATGACCTTGCGCTCATACCTAGAATTGGAATTATTGTAGTGGATCATTTCTAACCTGGTTCAATAAACTTCTGAAAGTTTTGATGTTCTCTGGAAAGGGTAGCTTCTCAATTTCCGTAATCTTTACTTTATCAAACTTTATGCTTTGGCGATATTTTGCACCCAAGGACTATTATTTTTTAAAAATAAAATGGGATTTCTCTAATTTGAGTATGAGGTTTGTTTTTTGTTACTTCTCTAACACTTTGAACAAATTCATTATACAAACATCAAATTTGGTTCCATAAATATATAATTCATCCATAAAAACCTCCATAACGTCTCTATGATGTATGAGAAGATGGACATCATCGCCTCTAAAGAGTTGATCAATTGTAGAGGTCGAATGACATGCGATGATTAAAAGAAGTGTCGTATGGAGATGTGAATGTTGTATTCTCTTCACCTTTCTGGATGTATCAAGATTTGAAAAAAATCACAAATAGACATAGAAATGAGAATTTGATCCAAGACACTCTATCATTTTATCAATAAAATGCAAAGGAAAATTATCGTTCCTAAAGATGTAATTCAATTTTTCATAGTTTATGCACATGTGACAACCCGACACTGGCATCATAGGTATTAATTTGTTATTTTCGTTCAAAAATAATGTGATCCCACCCTTCTTTGGTACTACTTGGACAAGTCTAACCCATGAACTACCTAAAATAGGGTAAATAATGCTCGCATCTAACAATTTCAACACTTTTTTGTTTACTACTTCGTCCATGGTCGGGTTAAGCCTATGTTGATGTTCTATAGAAGACTTAAACACCTATTCAAGGTGAATTTTATGCATGCACGATGGACGTGGTAAATCCTATCACATTGTCTAATGTATACTTTAATGTATTTCTATACTTTCTAAATGTGTTCACCAATGCATCTATGTATGATTCGTCTAATGCAGTGTTTACAATGACATGGTAAATGGACTCAGAACCGAGAAAGACATACCTCAATCCTTGTGGTAAGGCTTTTAAATTCACCTTTGGCACATAATCCAAACTCCAATCTGGTTATGCACTTGTAGATGGCATCGAAGATCAGTAAAATGCGATAATGACCTCTGTGTTGTGGGAATGCATCGCTTCAAAGGTATGTTTTCTCCCCCACATTAAATTGATCGAGCTAAGCAGTGGGTGAAATCGGATGAGCATGTTGTTGTCTTAACAAATCTTTTGGCTTCAGCGCTGTTGATGAACAACCGAGCAGGCAACGCCTTCATAGTCTAGAGAATTCGTTCGGAATCAGCCAGGCAAATGGCCTTGATGTTTCTTTCCAACCACTTTGTATATTGTCCACCTTAGCATGGTCCATAATATGCCCTTGTTTCAAGCCAAGAGGGCACTCTCCAAAGGGTCCAAATCCTTAATATCTTCAATTATTTTGTCCATGAGTGCTTCATAGGCGTCAAGGAAACAAACAGAATCTACCATTTATGATTTTTTAAATTATGATCGATGGTGAACTCCACAGTTTCATCGTTGATCCACACCTTGGTTTTTCCGCTCTTACATGGTCAACCGCATCTACCACATTAAAGAACGAATGCCCAAGGCTGATGGGTATTATAGCACCCCCTTCTATATCCAGCACTACATTTCCATCGCCACATAGCACTCATTGATCTAAAAGGGCTCATCTTTGAGTATGCCCAACAAATACTTGACCGAACGATCAACCAATTATAGTGCCATCCCATCGGTTTGAGTTCTTTGTCTTCAAATTCTTGAAGATGAGTAGCGAGTAAAAACTCATGTTGGAACATAAATCACAAAAATCACAATTTGAATAAATATTTCCTAATTTATTTGGGATCGAAAAACTACCTGGGTCTATTGTCTTAGGTGGAAAGTTACGTTGAATAATGGCTATACATTATATATTGAGTGTCGTCGTCTCTTTCTCGATGAAACATTTCTTCATCAAAATGTATTTCAAGCAATATGATTACATTCGTGATTGCTTCATGAAATGGTATTGTTAATTCTAGTTTCTTTCAACATTTTCATAAATTGGACATCGTTTATATTCTTTTGTCAAGATGGAAAAGAAAAGAAGACACCATGTGTGGTTATCGAACATATGCCTGTTCCTTTCCTTTTTTTTGTTGTTACCATAGGGACGGTAATTTCTATAGACACAGGATCATCCACAGAAGTAGACATCATGGGCTTGATATTAATAATTTAGCAAGGGCTTGCATCACCAGCTGCAAGACCAAGAGTTGAGTATATTACCAAGCTCTCATGATCTTATTCAAAGACGCGCATCAAGTAGGATGGAACGTGAATCCATGATAAGATTAAATAGATAGTGGAAAACTTAGAAAAAGTTATATATATATATATAATATATACCAGTATTATATCCGCGTTATGCGCGGGAGAGTTTCTTTTGATATGAAGATAAAAAAATTTTATTTATATATATAAATATTTAAATAATATTTAATTTTTTCAATTTTAAATATTAGATTGAAGATAATTTTCGTTATATTTTTTAAAATTAAATAATCTAATTTTTTAAATTTAAAAATAATTTATGATTTTTTTAAAATAATTTATGATTTTTTAAATAAATTATGATTTTTTTTAAAATTTTTTTTAATATTTATGATTTTTAATAAAAACCCTAATTCTCTTCTTTTCCTTTAGCCTCTATCCTAGACGCCGCGACTCCCCTCTTTTTTTTTTAATAAATTATTTTTTTTAAGTTTTTAATGTTTATGTTTTTTGAAAAAAAAGCCCTAATTCTTCTTCTTTCCCTCTACCCTAACCGACGCCGACGTCAGCCTCAACTACCCACCTCGCCTCACGGCCTCGCCTAGCCTTGACTACCCGCCTAGCCTCCCGCAAGGTCTTGTCTGCCCCGCCGGTATAATCGAAGAAAGAAAGGGGAAAAACATGGAGAGAAAAATTTAGGTTAAGAAACGGAAGGAAAGCATCAAAACCACCTACCATGAACTTAGAAACGAAAGCAAAGGGAAGAATTCACCCGCGGCGCAAACAAACCGAATAATACTCAGGAAACAGCAAGGAATCCGCCGGAGAAGCGGCCGAACGATAGAATCGCCCAAGAGGAACCCTAAAACAAAGGAGCAATCGTCGAAAATGAATAATGGCCGGTCAAGTATACCTAAGAAATGGGAAAGAAATGAACGACCATGATTATCCCGGTGGAAAATAATCCAATGGCGGAAAAAGGTAACACCCTGTGAACAGTATCTGTTGTCCATCTGAAGATTGAGAATTCGCCAACAGTAAAAAAGAAACGATCGGACGGTTGATATCATACCACGTATACTTTTTTATCACTGGGGATTTTGTTTTAGAGTATATAAGATAAGATATTATTATTAGTTAAATATATTGAGTACGTGTCTATTTTTTTAAAATGTATAGTGGGACCATTTTTCCAATTACACGAGGGATTATCAAGTCATACAGATTAATTGGTGCCCCCTAAGATAACATAAGTAATTTTTTTACCATTTACATATGTAGGTAAATATTAAATTAAAGGTTTACTCATCCAATTAATGAATTAGATATTTTTTATTTACCAATTCTATTATTGTTTTGTATTGTATAATAAAACCGTTCGGATTGGTATAGTCGATATCCTATTATTCAAAACATCTAGATACAGAAAGGTGATGACTACACATGAGGTCACCAATCTTGCATGACATGTGGATCAATCGAAGGTAGAAGGCCCAAATCGAGGAGGAGAAGGGAAATAATCGCAATGTTTAATGAAAATCTTGGAAATTCGATTTTGTGATTGAGCTTATACTTGATCAATACGATAAACATTGGTTGTGGCAACACCATGAGCATCAATACCAACTACTCAACTTCATCCCAAAATATATATGTACGGGAACAAAACATCAATATATACAATGATTAGTTCTTTTGGTTTTTTCTTCTAATTTTGATATAGAAGATTTTTTTAATTATTCTACTTATATAAATATATATTTATTTTTCTTTTTTAATTAAAAAGTTATTGTTATTAAAAAATTCAAAAATTTATTGATATTTTAATTAAATTAATATTTATATTTGGGTGTATGCACATACCCGCTCGTTAGAGTAAAACTCCGAATCTAAACCCATATATTTAATAATTTTACTATTTGAATTCGAATTTGGATAAATTTTAGAGAATTCAAAATAGAATAGGTTTTTCGAATATATAATCTAGCCTAGTGGAGGGGTTACATCAGGAACAAAAGAATAAGAAGTTGATACTGATGAAGGCCTAGATGTCTCGGCAAGCGGTCTAGATCGCTCAACTGCGAGACGAGCTGAAGGAGGTGCAAGTGAAGATCTCGCTATTTCAATACTATAAACAGTACCCGAGGTCCTGTCTTAAATTTCCCACCAAATAATGCTTTCTCTTTTCAAACATCGCAAATTGTGAAAGAGACAAAAATAACATCTTGTCAACTCTTCACTGAATCACACCCTTCTTTTCGCGTCTTTTCATGGTCTTTTTATTTAATTTTTTAAAATTTGTACAACAATTTTAAAGCAAAAGAATAACATTTGAATAATGCTGCATTTTTCTTCCTTTATTTCCTCCAATCAAAAGCTTTCTTGCTCAGTAGGCAAACCATGATGGTCAAAACTTGGAAAGAAACTAAAAATAGGACAAAAAAAATCAGAAGAAAACAACATAAATAAAAACGAGATCTCAAATACCCATTTACCCAATTTTCCCTGTACATTTGCAACGGCGCAAAACCAACGAATTCCCAAGCACTTGCCTATATTCTCTACACTGGCTTCTGTACGAGTACAAGAATTCTTTGCTTCCCCAAGGATAAAATGGGAAGTAAGAAGCAAAATATATAGATATATATATTGCGGGTAAACGCCAAACGCAAAACGCCAAACGCCCGATTCCTGAGATTCTGGACGCACAACAGAACTCATCCTAAGGTCTCACATTGGATCAGTAAACTCTTGTGAGTTCTGTACATATCCTCCCCTGTCTGCATCTGTCACTGCACTTGGCGACACTCAGACAGTCTGCTTTCTTTCATTTGTCTTCTAAGAATATTCTGTTAATGAAATCTCTGAACCTTCTGGAGTAAAGCTTTGGATCCACGGCTGAGATGGAAGTGGGATCAGCTTGGAGTGATTTGTATGCATGTTCTAGCTTCTTCGTGATATCGTAGTCTTGAAGAATGTCGATTATACCGAAATATAATACCACATTGGACACTTCATTGCTCGTACTCTTCGGTGTTGAGTTGTTACTTTCAGCCCCCGTGCATGACTCTTGTTCAAGTCCTATCAGCCGCTCTGCTTTCGCTGGCGTATTCGCCCCCAACTTGATTAATGGCCCTCTACTACATTATTATCCATACATCAACAAACCCATATCAGCCAAAAATTGTTTAGATCAGAAGCATAATTGAAATGCCCTCAATTCATAAATGGTTTTGATTACTAGGTTCTTGCAATGCATTAATGTTTTCAATGACGCCAAAGACAAAGAGGCGTCTTGTTATTTCCAAGTCAAATCTTATAGGGACCACATGACGAATTTCAAAAGCTATCTCTATAACAAGACATGCACATCATACCAAATAATATCGGCTATGATGAGGACTAACATCTAATCTTATTTTATGAATCAACTAAAATAATTAATCAATCCAATCCCACGATTATATGATTAGTGGGCGGCACATCTTATGGCTAGATATAAGAGAGAGAAACTCATGGACAAAGACATGATTATGTAGTTTATTAAATTAATTTCTTATTATAATCCTAGTTGTCTGTCTTTTGCTTTCTTTGTGGAGGCAGTGTATTAGGCACAGAACCATGAAACATTATTTTTATCTTTTGTATTCTATTGGTTTCTTTATATTTTGGACAGACGACCAAAACGTGAATAAAAGTAAAATTCATGAAACATACTTGCTTTCGATGATCCACTCCATGTTTGGAAGTGAATGGTACCCTCTCTTCAACCGGTCATCGTGATCCCTTCGGGCTAAGATAAAGCAAACTACTTCTCAGTATTAAATTCTTCTGGTAAGAAACATTGATGTGAACTGATAAATAGAAAAAGAAATTACCAATGCTTAAGGACATGTCGTCACACAAGGAACCGTCCTGAAAATGTAGGCCAATCAATAGACTGTAGTCCATAATCTTCTCAGCTTCTAAAAACTCACAGTCTCTATCGATTTGCCTGAACTCAGTTCATTTGAGATTCAATGTTAGGAGCCATGCTTGCAAAGGTTAGTATTTCAATTCGTAAATGGGATCCTACCTGATAAACTCGTGATACCACGAGCTCTCAAGCCGAAAGACATATTTCAGGTCAAGGTCTTTGAGTGTTGTGGTCTCATCAATTTCACCTTCAGGCTTGTCAATTGTGCGACCATGAGACGAACCTTTCAGATCAAACCGCTTATGAATACGGTACTCCGAACAGAATAGATTTCCCATCACAATGAAACGTGTCTGTTTCGCATTGCAGTGCCAAGTAAGAATACCAATTATATAAAAGCAAAAATGAAAAATTGTCATACCTTTTGACCTCCCACTGGCTTGACACAATGCACCCCGAAAAACTTTGTTACCAACGAGTTCTTGTATTTGCAAACGTGTTCATAGTAACTTGGCAGCATCTTAATCAGAACCTAAGAACAATTAATAGCTGCTTAATCCTTTTGTCATGTTCAGACTAATTATCTTCGGATCAATCCTTACCTTGATTTCAGATTTCTTCACTGTTTTTATCATGAATCTTTCATCTTGAGTCAAGTAAAAAAAACTTCCGCTCTTTCCAGGGGAAGAAAACTCTCTAAGTGACTCATTTCCACATATAGCCAACATGTAGTCTGCAGGATCAATGGCAAACAATTCTCGCAAATGCCTGTTCAACAAAAAACAAACATTTCTAAATTCTACAATTTCTAATTCCAGCAAATCCACAAGTGGAAACAGATGTTGAATACATCACCTAAACACGATGGGGCAATAATCCTTCCATCTAAACTCCACGGACTGATGGGGAGGCGTAGACTTTGACCCTTCGGATGGAAACCTGGTCCAGAACTTCTCCTTGGGATCGAAATCAGATTGCCTAAGTTGCCGCAGCAACGAAGCATGCTTCCCAATAGTGTGCCTATATTAAACAAAATCATATCACAAAGATGAGATCTGGAGAAACAATGTCTAAAGCAGAACACACGGATCTTGAAGCCAATTAGACAACACACCTAATACCAAGTTGTAGATTCAACATTAAATCATAGTTCTTATGTCCAGCAGTCACTGTTTGGCCAGGTTTCTTTACATCCCCTTGATCCAACCACCTAGGACTCCTCTTCGAATTCATAGCTTCCCTCATAGACCACAACGGACTTCTTATGGAATCCGTTTCTCCACCTCCACTCGTATTATCCCCTGTATCTGACTCGCTTGTGTATTGACTATACATGGACGCGGCCTCAACATTGTCAACAATGTCACAAGTAATATCACCAGCATCAGCATCCAATTCCCATATACAAATCCTCGGAAAGTTTGTGTTCCGTGATGTTGCATCCATCGCCATTTCCTCCCCCGTGATCGTAGTAGTGCTCGTCGGCTCCGTTACAGTCGATTCCTTCTTCTTCTTCCGTCCCCACCCACCAAGATGAATATTACTATTTCTATTACCATTGCTACTGCTATTGCTAGTTTTGTCATTGGCCCAAGTCAAAGCCCCTTTCCCTCTTGGAATCCCATCTTCCCAAAATCCATCGTACCGATTCCCATTTGCCCAAGTCATCACCCCTTTCCCGGAGATAACGCCGTTCTTCCATTCTCCGGCATACTCGTTTCCCTCGCTCCACACGTATCTTCCATGGCCGTCTTGAAGATTTGCCTTCCAAATCCCTTGGTAGACGTCGCCATTCGCGTACCTCTTCTCTCCATACCCATGTTTTCGACCCCAAAGCCAATGTCCTCGGTAAGTATCGCCATCGATGCCGATGAATGTACCTTCGCCGTCCATGCGACCGTCTTTGAACTCGCCCTCGTACGTTGCACCCGAAGGCCACGAGAATCGACCTTTCCCACTGGCTTTTCCGCGCTTCCACTCTCCTTCGTACATGCATCCATCGGACCAGAGATACTTCCCTGTTCCATGGGGCACACCCGCCGACAGACCTCCCTTGTACAGGTCTCCGTTCTTCAGAAGCTTCTCCACTGTCCGAACCTCCGTCGCCGGAGAATCATCTGTGGCTACCGCGTCGTAGTGCGTGGGAACCACGCGGCGGGTATTTTGCTGGGATCGTGAGTGGCCTCGTAGAAACGAAGTGGGTTCGATGGAGGATTGAGTCTTGTCGTGAATCTCTTCGGAGACACTGAAAAGAGTCTCTTGCATTTTCCGAGGGAGGATGAAGCTTCTACTACCTCCGGAGAATCACCGGAAAAAGCAGCGATGGCGACATTCCCAGTGAACTTGTTTCTTTATGTTTTCGCTTTTGCTTTAAGTCCAAAGCCGAGAATTCGACTAAAGGGTTCGCTTTTTCCCGTCTTATCTTGTTTCCACCAAAGTAATTTCTTACAACAATTCGTTCGGAGTCTATGATGATGAATCAAGTGAGAGAGACAGAACCAAAAGAAGAATTTAGAGAGAGAAGGAATAGACGAGACAACGCGCTGCGAATTTTGCAGGAAAGGACGATTTACAAATATTTTCTTGCTTTTTCAATTATATATTTTTTTAGAGGGCAATCTTGCACGATTTGAGTAGAATGACGAACATGCCCTTCAAAGTATTTGGTAAGAGAATTTCGTGATAGGTAGGGACAGCTAATGCTACAGACCACGGGCTTGTTCATAACAATAAAATCATCATTATGTATAAATAATTATACACGGTATTATTTCAAAATGATTAAAATTACAACAAAGTCAGGTGCGATGGGTTCACTTTTTGCCTTGGCTACTAGAATGTTTGGTAAGGGTAGAACTTAGAGTAGATAGGTTGAAACTTTAAATGCTTGTGATTAAATAATATGATCGATGTAGTTATTGTTATTTCTTCTATAAAAAGAAAAGAGAATCCCTTATCATGTAAAATATATCAATTGTATCAAAATATATCAATTCTAACTTTTGTTCATATTAAAATATTGTTGAATTATAACTGTGGTTAATGATAACGTCTAAATTATTTTAATATTTTCATCTATTTCTATAGTTAGTTTTATTATTATTTTAAATTAACCGAGTTATTAAATACAATTTAGTCTTCTTCTAGCGTTTTCTCGTGTTTTGCAGGAAATGAAGATATCGAGATACAAACACGAACAAATCTCAGGAAATGTTGGCAAAACCACCTTCGGTTCAATTGTACACGGTCAACATCCAAGGTTCCTAAGACACAAAATGGAAATGCGCGGTTGGAGAAGAGAAAAGGAATACACATGGTTGTTTCCACAAAATGGAAAACATTGGCTACTTGCACAAAATGGAAACAGCGGTCGCGACTTACATAAAATGAAAACACGGCTGGGACAATAATGGAAATCGTCGGCTGGTGGAACAACAAAAGGAAGCACAGTTGAAACATAAAAAGGAAGCACGGCTAAAGAAGAGAAATGGAAGCTCGCTGCTGGAACAAGGATTGGAAACGAATGGCTGGACAGAAAAGGGAATACGCGGAGAAAATGAAGAAAGGCCAAAAAGGAAAAGAGAGGAAAGAGGAAACAAGCACGATGGGGAGAAGAAGAGAATTTAGTTTTGGATAGAAGCTGGGGATCCTCACGCACACACGGATGGACAGAGAGAACTAGAGCAGAACGCCGAGAAGGCTAGAGACGGGGCGACGAACTCAAGGTGCGGAGGAGCTATTGAAGACTACGGTATTTGAATAGGGAAGGATCTCATTCTGTACCTATTTTTAAGATAGATTTCATTTGTATTTTGTTTTCTGAACCCATGTACGAGTATAGTTGTTACCACGAGTTAGATTTTTGCCAATATATAATGAAGGCTTGTGTTTAATGCTTGGTTATGATATTTGAACTTTCAGATTGATCAGTTGTTTCTAACGCTTTTATTCTTGTTGATCACTTGAATGAATGATTATAAAAGTCTGATTGCACCGGAAGGTGGATTAGATTTTAGAACCTAGCCATGATTTGGGGTTTTAATCGATTTAGAACCTTGATTGGTCGGTCGATTGAACTCGAGAATTAGGATAGCGGTCTTAATGCGTTTAGTATGTGAGATTACACGATCCGGAGATTGGTAGTACGCATGCTAGATAGTGGGATTAGTCAACAGACTTCAGTCCCCACTACAAGAAAAACAGGTTTTAGGAACCGAAAAATCGGTTCCCAATCCGTCCCTAAACCAGTTTAGGGACGGATTAGAGACGACCAATGGTAGTATCCAATCGCGCGACTCCAATTTTTTCCAGTCTCCAATTCGTGCCTAATTAGGGACGGAAATTTTAGTCCCCAATCCGTCCCTAATTAGGGACCGGAAAAGTAGTCCCCAATCGGTCCCTGGATTTGGAAACGGACAACAAAATCGTCTCCAAATTTGGAAACGGCCAGTTGCCGTCTCCGATTTGGAAACGGCTCCTCGTGCCGTCTCCAA
>CM071874.1:30117990-30154165 GCA_036759665.1 Gynandropsis gynandra
ATCCATACGCCTATCTGTTCGTTCAGCATGCTTTTTTGATCGTTCATTCTCTTTTCTTAATAGTTCTGCCTCCTTTAGTGCTTGTTCAACGCGCCTGTTGGATTCTTGGAACCTTTCGTCCATTTGTTGTCGGAGCTCGTAATCCACTTTTTGTTTACCTTTGGATGAAGTTGAATGTTTTGAGGACATTGCTCCAAGTCCGAAAATACGACCTTTGTAGGGCGTAACTTGCTGTAAAACAAATACCGAGAATTAATAACATTTCTAAATAATGAAATTAGATCATAGTAGAATGTAATTATTACCTCGAGATACAACTCGTTGTACTCTTCCTGACTAAGAGTAGTTTGTGAGCCGTCTTCTCTCGGTGGAATTTGCGATACTCGCTCCGATGCCATGTTTTCAATTTCATCGTGAATGCTTTTCGCCTTAGGATCCACCCATGAACCATCTGACTTCCTAACGTGTGTACGTTCCAACAATTCTATATACGGTGGTTCGTATCCCTTCTCTTTCGCCTGAAAAAAATATAAAGACATAGTTTAATAAAATGTAAATTTTATATAAATGCATAAAGTTGAATAAAACTTACCATATCTTCGTATACTTCCGCAAAAGAACGAGATCCTGCCGTGTGCACGCTCATCCCGTATCCCGCTCTATCAGAACGTCGGGATTTACTTGCTCGCTCGCTCTTTGCCTTAAATTCTGGGGAATCCCAAAGTGCGGACATCTGATTCCAAATATCTTCCGACATCCATAGGGGTTTTGCGGCGTCTCCTTTTAGACATCGTTCTGCGTGCAATTTCCCTACTATAGACTTGAGACGCAATGCCGCATTTTTTTCAAATTCGGACTTTACTAGTTCGGTAATGGCGAGATTCCAATAATATTTTTGCTGAAATAATAATAAGCTTATTAAATTTAAATTGTAATTTAAATTACTTGATAAAATTTAAAATTGTTTAAAACTTACCACAAATGATTTCCACCATCGTTCCTTAATTTCTGGATCGGTATGTGTCCAATTGTAAGTGAACCGATCATAATCAACTTTTATCGTAAGTGTTATTTACCGATTAAGTTGCTTAATGCCAAACCTACAAATCACAATTACAGATAAATTAACATTTAGTTAATTATTTATACTTGAGATTTGAAATTGAGTATACGTACCATAGTGCGCCGGTTTTTGAATCAGGTTCTATAAGAGGAAGCTTCCGTCGCTCTTCATCCATTGCTAAAATTTCTTCCACCGTTGGTTCCTCGTATATATGTGGATCGTCATGCTGAACTTGATCTGGTGGTGGTTGCATTTGCGGATAATACGGAATATATTGCCCCGATTGTGTCGATCCAGTGTTTCGGAACAAATGTGGATTCATGTAATCATCATATCCCGAATTGGAATGTCGGGAATGAGACGAAATGTTGCCACTTTCCTCGGATTGAGGGCGGTTTCTCGTTTTACCGCCTCTTCCAACGCGTCGTGACATACTGAAATGTAAAATCAAAATATTGTCAACGTACATTTCGAAATTCTAACGTCTAACCGCTAACATCATTCTAACATCTAACCGCTAACATCATTTCAACGATGAATCCTAACGTCATAGAACCGCAAACATAATTCTAACATCAACGTCTAACATCTAATTTCTATAACCACATATACACATATACACATAACCACATATAACCACATATATTGCTCTAAATTTCAACGATAAATCCTAACATCCTCATAGAGATTATGTACGATAAATCCTAACATTTATTCTAAAATCCAACTTACATGAGACAAGATGAATGAAATAACAAGTGTCCCACATGATATAGCAAAAGACCCTCATAACACATCTCAATTCTACGAGGTTATGCCAAGGACTCTGTTTGAGTGTTTTGGAGACGGGCGCCGAATTTTCGTCTCCAATTGGAGACGGACGTATAATTTCCGTCTCCAATTGGAGACGGCAGAAGTCGGTTCCCAATTGGAGACGGCTGAGCTTCCGCGACCGATTACTGGATCGAACCAATCACATCGAAATAACATCACTTTTAAACCGACATAACCTACAAAAAATATCAAAATATGAGTCAATATTCAAAATGACATATGTGGTAAGGATAACATTGTTTTAAACTTGTTTTCTATACCTGGATATTCCAATTGCAAAATTTCCTTTAAAATCCCATAAAAATCTGGTTCATCGACCGATGCACAATAGCTTTCACCTTTCACACATACACCGTAATTCATCGTCGACTTCAATTTTCCATGATCGTAAGTGTGAAAATTATAACCACGTGTAAAATACATAGGCCAACTCATAACTTTCACAATCGGTCCTTTGACAAGATCTCGTAGCCACAACGGGTGATTGCCCATCTCAACCTGCAGTACATATACACATCGTCAGAATATTATAAAAGTTATTTATGTAAAATTTCATTACTTACATATTGTCGCATCCATGTCGAGAAATCTTTTTCTTTAAGTTCTTGGAGCTGAGAATCATCAATGTTCGTATATGTATTCTTCAATATATCCTCAAATGTCCTATAAAAAGAAACAAAATTCTACAAATATTATAACAATAAACAAAATTGTCATTGTGATAACCATAGTTAATTATGAGATTTTACCTTTCAAAAGGCTGTAGATATTCGCAGTTCAATAAAACATATGTATGTGCGATATGAAGATCTCGTTGTGATAACCATATATCTTTCGCCTTACCAGCAGCTCGACCAATTCCGCAAAATATGTCCGGAACATCTGGTACTGGATATGAATACGCCACACCACCATCAAAATATCTGTCTGGATTTCTACTCCGCGTTTGAACATGTGGCTCGAAGTAGTATGACGTAAAGAACGATATTTCCTCATTGACGTATTGTTCAACAATTGAACCCTCCGGTCGAGCTTTTTGTTTGGTTTTTTTCTTCAGATGAAACATAAATCGCTCGAACGGATACATCCAACGAAATTGAACTGGACCTCCTAGTGCGGCTTCGTGCGGTAAATGAACTGTCAAGTGCTCCATAACATCGAAGAATGATGGTGGAAAAATCTTCTCCAAATTACATAGTACAGTAACTATGTTATTTTGCAGTCGACGAACTACATCCATACTCAGATTTCTCGAACATAAATCTCGAAAGAATAGGCCAACACCTGTAACATTAAAATATTATTCGTGTATTTAACAAATATTCACACTACATATTAATATAAAATCAACCACATACCTCCAATTGCTTCGTGTGCATGTTTGTCCATCAATTCAGAAAAACATATCGGAAGAAGTCTTTGCATGAATACATGACAATCGTGACTTTTCATCCCTAATAACTTTCCTCCTTGAATGTCAACGCACCTTCCAATGTTAGACGCATAGCCATCGGGGAATTTCACATCTTCTTTCAACCACTTCAACAATTTATATTTCGTTTCATTTGACAATCTGAATATCGGGACTGGCGCTTTACCGTCATCACCTATATGTAACTCCCTTCGTGAGCAATATTCTTCTAGATCTTTGCGTGATTTAATATTGTCTTTTGTCTTCCCCGTGACATTCAGTACTGTATTGATGATGTTATCAAAAAAATTCTTCTCTATGTGCATCACATCAAGATTGTGGCGAAGTTTCAGATTTTTCCAATACGGCAAATCCCAAAATATGCTCTTCTTGTACCAGTTATGAGTAATTCCATAACCACCAATTCTCGGATGATTGTTCCCTCCGCAATCTATACTCCTCGGAATACCCAAAGCAAGAAGTCGTTCATATAAAATCTCTTCGCCGGTCAAAACTGGAGGAGGAGATTTCCGCACAACTACATTCCTTTTAAAATTTCTCTTGTTGCGCCGTAATGCATCATCAACAGGAAGAAAACGACGATGACAATCAAACCAACTCGTCTTTCTTCCATGTTTCAACTGAAAAGCATCTGTTTCTTCCATGCAATATGGACAAGCCAATCGACCATGCGTTGTCCATCCAGATAACATACTATAAGCTGGAAAATCACTTATTGTCCACATGAGAGCACCTCGTAACATAAAATTTTGTTTCCTCGAGACATCGTACGCTTGAACTCCATTCCATAATTCTTTTAATTCTTCAATAAGTGGTTGAAGAAATATATCCAAACTTCTTTTCGGATGATTAGGCCCGGGAATCATTATTGTTAAAAACAAAAATTCCCGTTTCATGCACATATCCGGTGGTAAGTTGTAAGGTGTCACTATAACTGGCCACAATGAATAATTCTTTCCAGACATCCCAAATGGATTAAAACCATCGGTACAAAGACCTAAATAGACATTTCGACTCTCAGCCGCAAAATCAGGGTATACCTTGTTAAAGTGTTTCCACGCCTCACCATCTGAGGGATGACACATCTCTCCTTCCTGACTTGAATGCTCAGCATGCCATCTCATGTCGCTTGCGGTCTCCACAGATTGATACAATCTTTTTAATCTGTCTGTAATTGGTAAGTACCACATACGACGATATGGAACCGATTTTCCATTCTTTGTTAAATAAAACCGATCTTTTCCACAAAATAGACAATTACTCATCTCCGATGTCTCTCTCCAAAAAATCATGCAATTGTCTTGACAAACATCAATCTTTTGATATGGCAATAAACCCAAAGATCGCATCATCTTCTTTGTCTCATAATAGGAGTCTACTGCATTATTATCTTCTGGCAAATAATCTCTTACTAATTGCAATATCGAATCTATGCAATTCTCAGACAAATTATTTTCAGTCTTCAAATTCATCAAACGTGCAGACAGAGATAATTGTGATAAACCACTCCTACAACCATCATAAAGTGGATTCCTAGCACTTTCTAGCATTTCAAAAAAACTTTTTGCTTCTTCATTCGGATCTTCTTCAATATTTTCGTTTCTTTCACGGAATACATTTTGCACCATTTCCACATAGGGGTTCATTTCTACATCTTGAGAAGACTCAAATTCATCATGATGTATAGTGCCCCTAAAGTTTTCCACAACATTACTAGGTCGTGGTGCAAATTTTTCTCCATGACATAACCACATGAAATAATTCGGGGTAAATCCTCTTAAATAAAGATGCTTCCAAACAGTTCTCTCATTAACAAAATTTTAATTCTTTCATTTGACACATGAACAAACCAACGTACCCGTTTCTTTGTAAACTTGTTGATTCGTCGCCATTGTCATAAACTGTGTGACGCCTTCTATAAACTCCTTCGATACGCTTTGAGATTCTGGATAAATTCTTCTGTACATCCATTGTCTACAATCGAAAATGTTCGATCTTGATGAAGATGCCATTATATTGCAAACACTATAGAAGTTATGGGGTGAAAAATATGAGAGTAGCTTATGAAAAACGGATCAATGGTTGAGGGGTTAAATAGATTATTTATACACGGATTAGGAACGGATTAGGGACTAAGACATTAATTTTCCGAAAAATCATCCCTAAATCGTCCCTAAATCTGTTTTTGAAGTCCTAAATTTAGGGACGGTTTCAAATCCGTCTCCAAATTTGGAGACAGAGGACATGCCCGTCTCTAAATTTGGAGACGGATGGTCTGTCGTCTCCAAATTTGGAGACGGATGGTCTGCCGTCTCCAAATTTGGAAACGGACATGCATCCGTCTCCAAATTTGGAGACGGATGGTCAGCTGTGTCTAATCGGTTCCCATTTAGAAACGGATTAGACACGACTCTTCGGTACCCAAATTTGGGGACGGATTATTGACGGATTTCATTTTTCGTCCCTAATCCGTGTATAATCCGTTTTTAAATTTAGGGACGGAAATGTCGGTTCCTAAATTTCGTCCCTAATTTTCAATTTTCTAGTAGTGCCCTAGTATAAAGATTGAATTCCTTGAATTTGTGATAATATCCATAACTGTGATCTTTAGTTGCATTATTGTGCATCTCTCGGAACTTGGGGTGCTTTATTTTATTGAATTTATCTCGTAAGTTAGTTTAGTCTTTACTTTGCATTCCAATCACTTGATTTATATTCGTCCTATTCATTAGTTTAATAACTCTATTGTTGCATCGGTTCCCTAGTTTTTGACCTTGGTACTACACGATCTGTATTCTTGCGGAAACGTTAATCTAGGTATTTTATTACTTGAGATTAACCACATCAGTTAATATTCTAGATGGCAGAGAAAGGAGAAGGTTTTCTGATTTAATCTAAATTTAACGTGTATATTAAAATTAACCAAAGTAAGATTTTGATATAATTGATTGGTTGGGTTAAGTAGTTGCACGTGATCATCATGCGACGTATACATACATGAGTATGTATATGGTCGTTAAGGTTGTTACGCGCCTTCTTCTTCCCCATATTCTTGTCGCCATTGCAGAGTAGATATATTGCTCTATGTTTATCATTTTATGTATTAGTAATTTCGATATTCTGAATTCAAATTTCTAGAATTTTTTTTTCTGCCGAGGTCATTTGGTCTTGGTCGTGAGTAGGGTACCACATTGGTGTACCGAACACATAAATCGTGTCTCTTTCCTTACTCTCTTTCTCTGTGTTATCTTATGTCATTCCTTTGCTCATGTGTTGGGTTTGCTTAGAACATATTTGAACTTCACAATTCTCATCTTGATTCACAACAAATGGTATCGAGTCCGGTTGAGATCAGGAACAATCATTACCGGTTGAATTTTTTGACGAAGTTTGAAAATTCGAGGCTCAACCGTACTCCGGTTGGAACTAAATAGAGTTTCCACCAAAAACAGGTTTCTTGATGCAACTCTAGATACTTGAACTTGGATAATATGGAGAATCAAGATGACGATAGATAAGACATATGGCTACACAAGGAACTAAAAGACAATCCAGATATCAAAGTGTTTGTTGAATGGAAGAAGATGGTTGAAAAATAATTTGGTATACTAGTTAAATTCATGAGGACTGATAATGGTTTGTAATTCTGCAACAATATGTTTGAAGAATTCTGTAAAAATAATGGAATTACAAGACACAAAACTTTCCCTTATCAACAGAATAGGGTAGTTGATAAGATGAATAGAATACTAATGGAAAATGTGAAATGTCTTCTTTATGATTCAGGTCTTGGATAAGAATTTTGTGTAGAGGAAGTAAACACAACAGTTCACATAATCAACAAGTCACCATCTACAACCATATATTATGAAATTCCTCAAGAAAGATGGTCAGAAAACATACTAACATACAACTATCTCATAAAGTTTGGTTCAGTTGTCAATGTTCACTAAGTTCAATGACAACTAAATTTGTGAGGAAGAAGAGGAATATTTGTGAGATATCCTGAAGGAGTAAAAGGTACAAAATATGGCTTGAATACGATAGAAAGTGTATCACTAGTAAGGATGTGGTATTTCAAGAACATATGGTGTATATGATCTGAAAGCTTCTGATAATCCAATCATTGACATCAACGATACTAAGAATATAAAATCTGTAGTGGTTCCATTGGTCATCAATGACCAAAGAACAAAAGAAATACTAGTCACAAATAGAGGTGGAGATGTGGAAAGAAACTACAAGACAAATGAAACTACAAACATCATATTCACATATTCAAATGATGAACAATTGACATTGGACATTTCTCATCAAAAGTTTATGAATATTTCAACTCTGGATCCTTAAATTTATCAATTGATCCAAGATAGACAGAAAAATACTACAATTACATCTAAGAGGTACTCAGGGGAAGATTGTGTGGCATTTGCTCTCACTATGGCAGATAACTCAACTCAAGACTATTGAGTATAGGGAAGATTGAAATTTCATTTCGTTTCTCTTCTCTATGATTTGTATCACATTCATCTATGGTTTGTGTTTGTATGTATGATTTGTGAGTAAACCTCTTTGCCATGGTTAGGAATGCCTTTGTAATGGATTTGTTTGGGTATTAATGCTTGATTTCGGATTGTTCTCTCAAATGGTTTAGTGGATTGTTCTTAATGCTTTCATCCTTATTAATCCCTTTATTGAATAAGTTTAGAGGTTTATCTTGGCTAAGAAGTTAGATTAAGTTCTTAGATTTAACCCTAGAATGAATTAGATTAATGAGAATCTAACAGGTCGGTTAATCTATTTAGGTATCATGATATTGTTCCTCATGCATCTAGATTATTTATTTGCTTCATCGAGAGATGAGTACGTTGATTTCCTAGGTAGTGGATTTAGGCATCGAGAGAGTCATTTCCGATATTTGAGCTTGAGTTCCCCATTGAGTGATATAATCCGATTTCATGATTCATAGAGACATCCATTACAAGTCCTCACATTTCCGAAACCCGTGGTGTTTTATCTTATCAAATTTAATCTCGTTATTCTTTTGTGTCTTAGTTTTCTCGCTTGATAATCTTCCATTCCCTGCATTGTTTTCATTTTGTGTTCTCTTTATGTTTTGCTTTTATTTTCTAGCTTGAAACCATATCTTGATCGATCTTCTTCTCTTGAGTCTTAGTTTTGATGTTTGCACTAGTTCTTTGAGTTCGACTCTGACATTACACGATCCATATACTTGCAATAGAGTGGTCTAGGAATTAAAACGTGATTTAACTACATGCCTAGACCAGTATCAAGTTTTTGGCACCGTGGCCGGTGAACTAGTTACGGTATTAGAATTAGGATTTCTGTTGAGTCGAGATCGAGTCCTTTCCGAGTCTTTTACTTGTTTCAATTTTCTACAATTTTTCTTTTATTTGAGTCTATTACATCTCTTCCAATCTTAAACCTTTGATTGTTGTTGTCTTCCTACGTGCATATTACTCAATGTATGTCTAGGAGTTCGAAGGACAAAGAACTCCTCTTCGACCCCGCAATTGAGAAGACTGTCCGGGCGTTGTTAAACAGCGTAAAGCAAGACCTAGTACATCTAGGAGTCTAGAGGAGGAAACAAAAAGTTTAGGAAGAAATGCTTGAAGAAGATTCATCTAGCGAAGAAGAGATGGTTGTGGAGGAAGCACCGGAAATGTATGGGGCGTACACCACGTCTAAACACAAACAATTTCTCTCCTACATCTGAAGGCCCGAGGTGGATAGAAACAGATTTGAACTACAACCGACCTTCATTTAGATGTTGATCCAATCACCTTTCAGGGGACAACCTACAGAGGAATCAAACCAACATCTCACTCAATTCAAGATGTTGTGTTCGAACATGAAAGTGTACCCCAGGATACAAGATGAAGCAATAATGTTGCTTGCTTTCTCGTTCTCAGTCAGGGAGCATGCACTTGAATGGTTGTATACTCTACCACCTGATTCCATTCACATATGGTGTCAGCTCGAAGAACGTTTCATGATGCGATTCTTCTCACCCCATAAGACGCAGTTATGGAAGAATAAGATAAATTCATTTGTGCAAGAGGATAAAGAGAGTCTTCTTGAAGCTTGGTTGCGATTCAAGGGATACCAACGAGAATGCCCTCACCATTGGATGGAAAAAGGGTACCTCATAGCTACATTTATTGACAGACTTCATGATGACATAAGAGATTAGTTGAACGCTGTATGTGGTGGTTCTCTACATGACCTCCCATTCACCAACATTAAGGCCAAGATCGAGAAGATGGCTGAGGGAACAAATACCTCATCAGTTGAGTACAGACGTCGGCTACCAACTAGGGAAACAGACAATGAGATGCTTGCTTTGCATGCTAAACTTGCTGAGATGAAACTGCAAATGACAACCATGCACCAAGTATCCTCCGATTCCCATGGTACTGCAGAAGCAAGCCACGGATTCCAAGAGATTGCGGATGTGAATTATGTTGTCAACAACCCATACTCCAACACCTAAAATCCAAGTTGAAGGAACCATCCCGATTTTTCCTACAAAAACACCAACAACGTTCTGAATCCACTACAAGGAAACTATGAGTCTAAGCCGCTTCAGAGACAAGCTCAGAATCAGAATTTCCAAACTAAAGCACAAGTGAAGAACCAAGGCTTTCAAGGAAATCAACAGAGAGGGGTACTGGCACCATCTCTACAACAAGAGGCAAATGCTGATATTACATCCATACTTGCTCAGATTTTGCAAGAACAGAAAAATCACCACACTAAGCTGAGAGGCATGAGAGCAAATCAGGATGATGTAAAGAAGCAAGTTGAGAAAATTCACACGCACTTGAATATCTTAGACAATCAAGTTGCCCAACTTGCTGCGAGTTCTTCTAAAGCGCAAGGAATTCTAACAACGAAACCTGAGTCAAATCCTAATGAGCAATGTAGTGTCATCATGCTGAGGAGCGAGACACAACTTGTAGACGTTGTACCCTAAAAGCTCGAGAAGGGAGAATGCTCAAGCCCTTCAACAGAGAATCCTAGTGAACCCGAGGGTCCTAAGGAAACAAAAGATGAGGAGGAAGTGGAACCAATCTATGTGTCATTGCCACCAAGACCTCCCCCACTTCCATTTCCCAATCGTCAGGAGAAACGAGCTGACGAACACACAATTTGCTAAGTTTGCAGTGATATTTCAAAAGATGGAAATCACTATGCCCTTCCATGAAGCAATCATGCAGATGCCCTCATACCTAAATTTCTTAAGGATATTCTCACCAAGAAGGTAGTGTGGAAGAGAAAACAGCGATGGTCACCACTACGACACATGTCATTATCCAACATGAGCTGCCACGAAAGTTACCTGACCCCAATATCTTCGTCATCCCTTGTAGGCTGGGAAATGGTGCTACTGACAATGCCCTCTATGATTTAAGGGATAGTGTCAGTTTCCTACCATATTCAATTTGTGAGAAATTTTATATGAGTAAGATGAAACCTACAGGATGGTACTACAGATGGTTGATCATTCAGTGAAATACTCGGTAGGGATTTTGGAAGATGTACCACTGAAAGTAGGTGATTATTATGTCCCTGTTGATTTTATAGTTTTAGACATGGAGGAAGATGCAAAGGTACCTATCATTTTGTGAAGACCATTCCTCAACACTGCCGATACCATTATCCATGCAAGGGCAACGAGATTGATAATGAAAATAGGAGAGGAGATAGTAGAGTTTCAATTAGATTAGAGTCTCACGAAACCATTCATGGAAGAGTCTGTATTCTACTTCGATGTCTTGGAAGAATTGGTCGATGAAGTGCTTGAAGAGTTTAGAGACGTTAAACCACTGGAATTAGCTCTAATGGCTAGCAAAAGAGGTGCCTATGCTGATCAAGATGAAATCCATGGGTACCAACAAGTTCTGGAGACTTTGAAAGAGGCAAAAAGTGATGAAGCTGATGAATGCCGGACCGAGCAACATGTCATGCCCGACCGGTCATCCTCATCATAACATAGGACGATCAGACAACATCTAAGCCCAACCCGTGCATTTTCTTTGGCAAAAACTGGGATAATTACCAATCTGACCGATCATAACAATAAGCTTGACCGAGCTCCCTCCTTTAAGAACAACACAATCGAGCAAACATCGTGCCCGACCGGTGCGTTCCTCTCGGTAAAAATTGAGAACATCTACAGCCTGACCGGGCTTATGGAGAACACGACCGGGCTAACTAACTTTGCAAGGAGCTCGATCGATCAGTGTGCTTTTCCCGATCGGGCATTCTCTGTCAACAATATTTCGGCAGAAATTTTAAAATCTCCTCCATCCGTGAGCCTTCTAAACCCGATTGGGGCATTGAGAAGGTACCTAAAGTGGCACTTAAACCCTTACCACAAGGGCTTATGTATGAATTCCTCAGACTTAATTCCATTTACCCCATCATTGTTAGCGAGGCTTTGGATAGCAAATAGATAGACATGCAGAGCCATATACAGAGTTCACACTTCAGACGTACACTTACAAATTATCGATGGAGTATTTTGCAACCATTCTTGGAGTCCCGATGGGTAGGTACTGCAATCTTTCTACCCTCCATTTGAATGACATGCAAGAATTCTTGAGCCTCATGGCTATGAGGAAGTACACGAACAACAATACAAAGGCTTCCAGAATCCACCACCCCACACTGAGGTACTTCCACATGTTCTTGGTACAATCCATTTTGTCAAGCATCTACAGGGAGGGGTGAACAACAGAGAAACATGTTTTCTCTGCCTAGTCGTTGATCATCTCGTTTTCATACGTGTTTCTTGCACGATTTTAGAGATTTTTACATTATAGATGCGATGTTCACGTATGATTTTGTATCGTTTTACTCGTTTTCGTGTTTTCATGTTCTTACAGGTTTTAATGCAAATTCGGTTCATTTTGGAGCTAAAGGACATGCATGAGACAAAGTACCAACATCGAGGATCATCACGAAACAATCGGGACGAGAATCAGCAAGGAATAGCATCAACCGTGCGGGTAACTCCCTAGCCTAGCCCGAGCAGGCATTTAGTTCGGCAATTTTGTTCAGCAATTTGAGCACGAGTCGGGCGAGCAATCAGCACGGTCGAGACAACAGCCCGAGCGGGCCACACACTAGCCCGACCGGGCATGCACCAGCCCGACCGGGGCACTCCGTAGCCCGAGCGGGCCACCCTGTTTTCCATAGCGTTCTTGCGCGATCATGCGCGCCACGCCCGAGCGGGTCACACACTCAGCCCGCGCAGGTCGCGTCCGTCACCTGCAACTCTAGATAAGTAAATTTGTCTTAAAATGAATAGAAGTTTGTTGGAGACTTATACAATAAGGAAAACGACTTTAGAGAAAAGGAATAAGTGATATTTTGCTGGAGAAAGTAATGGAAACGTTGTTCAACTTATTCAAGAATGGAAAACTCATGAAAAGGCAAAATCGGTGGCTGCTGCAACTAAAGGAAAAGAACGAACGACCATAAGGAAAAGGAGGAGAAAAGGAAAGAAAAGAAGAAGGAAAAAGGAGAACATGAGCTAGGGTCGAGGAAAGCTTCAGTTGGAGAGGGAGTTTAATTTTCGAGTTCTGGATCGAGGAGAGAGAGTAGAGAGAAGGAGGAGACTCTGGCGAGGAGACATACAAAGAACATTGGAGATCAACCCAAGACTTCGGTTTTGTTTGATTTTCATGTTCCTTAGACTTTCTACTTCATTTTTTTTGTTTACGGACGCATGAGCGAGTAGTTTGTTTTGTTCTAGGAGAAGGGATTAGCCCATGGCTATCCCGGAACTACTTTGATTTATCTTTGAATGCATCTTCCCATTTTTGTTTATCTATTCTTTATCTGAGTGCTTCATTGAATTGTTTTTACGATGGCCACGTAGATGCATGTTTTAGGAACTTAGGAGAAGGACCGAAAGGAGAATTTTAATTCCGGATAATCAGGTTTAGAACAACCGAGGTTAGGCCACGAAAGTAGGGTAGCAGCGGTTGAGAGTAAAACGGATGAATCACAGATCTTATTGGTTTAGTTCAAAGTGTCAGCCATGAAAGTAGGGTATAACTTGACTAGATCACGTGTCTATGCCTTGAGAGAGGATAGATATCCTATTAGGATCGTCTGCCTTAGATAACTTGACTAGGATTGCATGATAGCTAGGTTGATTGTTGGTTTTGGTAGTCTTGTGGTGAAACTAGATTCCTGGAACGTTTGTCTCATTGTTTAGAACTCGTTTGTTTATTTGTTTTTAGTATTTCATTCTCATCCCATATTTCGTTCGTTTGCAAGTTTGATTCGTAGTTTGAGTTTAGGTTGTGTTGCATAGTGTCTGTGGGATCGACACCTGAAGTACTACACACGTGTCGTGCACTTGTGGGTAGTTTAGGTTATTTGTTTAACTTTGATAACACATCAAGTTTTTTTCACCGTTGCCGGGGACTATTGTCAACACGTCTTAGATTTGAGCCTAGAGTCTTTCTTGTTTTGTTTTCATTTCTTTCGTTCTTTCTACTTAAATCGTTCTTTATTTGTCCTTCGTAGAACCGTCAGATTAACGAGATATAGATAATCAGAATGGCCACGAACAACCTCAATTACCTCTCGGTAATTTTGGGCACATGCAGAAACAACAACTCGTGCCTCAACCGCGAGAACCACAGGCTCCTCCACCACGTCGCCTTAGGGATTACGTGGTGCTGAACATGAACAACGTGCAAACAGCCATAAGGATGCCTGCTATTGCTAGGGAACAGTCTGAGATAAAGCCGGCGATGATCAACATGCATTGTCAGAAGTAATTCATGGGTAGAAATCACGAGGATCCCTATCATCACCTCTGAGACTTCCTAGAGCTTTCCGGTACATTCAAGATACACAGAGTCTCGGAAGACGTGATCTTACTACGTCTCTTCCCCTTCTCAATTGGGGGACGAGCGAAAACTTGGCTGCAATCGCTGCCCGCTGGTTCAATCACAACTTGGGATCAGCTCTGCAGATTGTTCCTCTCACGATTCTTTCCTCCGAGCAAGACGATTCAGATGAGGGGGGAAATCACAACGTTATGCAGAGATGGAGAAACTTTGTTTGAAGCGTGGGGCAGATTTAAGAATCTTCTACAGATGTGTCCACACCATTGTCTCGAGCAGTGGTATGTTATCCAAACCTTTTACAACAGAATTTCAGATGAACATCGAACGACGTTGGATAAAGCTGCTACAGGATCATTTATGGATCTGAGCGTCGAGGAGGCATACAAGCTGATCGATAACCTCTCCATGAACCACACCATGTGGTCAACACCGAGAGGTATGCCTAACAACACGCGTCGCCTATACGAGCCGAATCAGGGCAGAGCAACGGGTAATGCAACGAATGCCATGTACTACGTGAATTGCGGAGATACATAACATGTGACTTATCAATGCACCCTGCAAGAGAACGTGGAATACATGAATTATGCCCAACAGCAAGGAAACACGCAATTCGGGAATATCTACAACCCGAATTGGAGGAATCACCCGAATTTGTCTTACCGAACGACTCAACCGATGAAGTATTTGGGATTTCAGCAACACAGCAGCCATACCAGCAAGCTCAAGAAGTTCTGCAAGCACCTCAACCTCCTCGAGCCCCTTCGTCAAACCTTGAAGGAGTGTTGGTCGAATTTATCAAGGAGCAAAGGCAACAACATTCAACGCAAACCAAATTCAATGCGGATGTGGGGACAGCGATCAACGAGCTCAAAAAACAGATGGAATCTTTGAGCAATCATGTGAAGAGTTTAGAGAACTCCGTAGCACAACAAGCTCCCTCATCCTCTCGGAATCCTGGACAGCTTCCAGATAAACCCGAATTAAACCCGAGAGAGTACGTGAATGCTATTTCAGTGTGCAGCAGTGATATGATCAAGGATTCACCTCCAAAGAGCGAGAGCAAGCTGCCGGTACGTCCATGAAATGAGGCAAAGGTACGATTGCGATTTTGGAAGGAGTTGAACCAGATTTGGACAAACCATACGTTGCTCCATCGGCATACAAACCTCCCATACCGTTTCCTCAACGGTTGATGAGCAGTAAGAATGAAGAACGAGTCGGCAGATTTGTAGAGGGTCTCAAGAAGCTTGACATCAACATCCCATTCATGGAAGCCCTCCAAAGGATGCCTAATCACGCCAAACTCATCAAAGGGGTTCTTTGCAAAGAGAAGCATATCGAAGAGAACAAGACGGTAGCACTCACCGAGGAATGCAGTGCAATTCTTCAAAACAAGCTACCACCAAAGTTGAATGACCCTAGAAGCTTCTCCATTCCATGCACAATAGGTAATATTGATATTTATAATTCTTTGTGTGATTTAGGGGCAAGCGTGAGCATCATGCCACACTCGGTTTTCAAGCGGATGGACTTCGGGAATCTCAAACCTACAAAAATGTGTCTACGCCTCGCGGATCATTCGGTAAGATTTTCGGTGGGAATTGTTGAAAACGTTCCCACCATGGTAGGTAAGCTTTGCATTCCCACTGATTTTGTTGTACTTGAAATAAAGGAAGATGCTAGGATACCTATTATTCTTGGTAGACCGTTCCTAGCTACTGCAGGTGCCATGATAGACGTAAAACAAGGAAAGATTTCCTTACGTGTCGGAGATGAGACGATAGAATTCAACTTGTCCAGCCCTATGAACGGACCCTCATTCAAGGAGTCTTGCTTTACAGTCGATTCGCTGGACGAGTTATCGAAAGACACGCATGATCAAGTAGTGTTTCCGATCCACTTGTACGATATCTAACACGAGTTTACGATAATACATGATTTATGGACGAAAGAGCTGAGATGTACACGAAATTCATTAGTGCTATTGCAGCACTAGGAGACGCACCATGCGAGGAGATACCACATGGAACGCACGCTGGTTTTGCAGCGGAGAAGACGTCCAAACTTGAGCTCGAGCCTCCTCCGTCTTCTTTTTGGTATGAGTATGTTGAATGCGATAAAATATATCCTACTATTGTGAATGCTAACTTGAGTGCATATGAGATGAGAAAACAACCAACACGTATAAAGAAACGTAGAAGAGTCAGCTCTTCAGTATGTACGCACGGAATTTTATACAGAAGACAACCACGAATCTTCCACCGAAACTCAAAGGAGGCTGCACCCGCACTTGCAAGAGGTAATGGAAAAAAACGTCATAAAACTTTTCGATGCAGATACCATTTATCCAACCTCGGGCAACGAACGAGTGAATCTCGTGCATGATGTGCCAAAGAAAGAAGTGGTGACTAAGGGATGGCACGACAAAAGGACCCCACCTCATGACTTCCAACTAGGTGACTTAGTTCTACTCTTAAATTCTCGTCCTAAGTTTTTCTCAGGCAGCCTACGGTCTTTTTGTTCTTGTCCTTTTCAGGTACGAGAAGTCTTCACACATGGAGAAGTGGAACAATGGAGCGATTCGAGTGGCACATTCAAAGCAAATGGACAACGACTAAAGCTCTACCAAGCCGCTCAATCGATCAAAAGTGGAAACTCCATTTCCCTTTCCGATCCAACCGTCGGGCACGCATGAGGAATGGAGACGTCAAAGCTTGAAGACGTTAAATAAGCGCTTTCTCGGAGGCAACCCAGCTATTTGTTTTCTATTTTCTTAGTTTTTAGTTTAAAACTCGTTTTCGTTTAAAAAAACAAACACACAAAAAAATACCACCGCAAACGTGACTTCACTTCCCTTACCCTCCATCGGAGCTTCACGTCGAGGACGCCGTTCAATTCAAGTCTGAGGGAGCAGCTCACGTTTTTCAGGTGATTTCGTTTCATTTTCTCTTTGATTTCGTAGTTTTTAGTTTGTTTTTGATTTCGTGAGTCAGAGTTGTCCCAAGCACTTGTCCGGTGCCACGTTTTGAGATGAACCCTGAACCTAGGATACTTAAGGAGTTAGCCTTTTCCGTGAGATTTTGCATGTTTGAGCTAGGTTTTCCCAAAGCGTTAGAGTTTATTCGTCGGCTGAAAAACAATAGATCGTAGTTCTTTGGGAATCCTAGTGTTGCTTGTGGGGGGTTTAGACGAGGTTCCTAGGCTAGTTTATCGTATATTCTCTCTATCCAGTTGGCCATACTTCGTGTAGACGATGCTTTACTTCACTTTTTTTAATGAGAATTACTATATCGTATGAGATCAAGCTTATTTTGCAGACTAAGAGCGCACACTAACACTCCGCTGTCGATAGAAATAATGCCTAAAAGCATGATCTAAAATCGATGTGAGTGCATCGACCTTGATACTCTTTCGACGGTTTGGGTCTAAATGGTGGGTTGGCGATCATCTTTCTACATCCTAAGGGCATGGCACAAATAAAACGACGCCTACTCCGCTGCACCCTTGAACGAGATGCATGAGTATACATACCGTCATCGGTAGTCTGGGTCTAAGTAGAGGCTGGATCCCTTCAAATCCGACGTCCTAGAAGCCTAGTGTGTATGCAAGGAATGAAAAAAAAAAAGAGAAAAAGAAAAAATCAGAAGACATAAAAACCAAAAGAAAGAAAAGAAATTAAAAAAAATAAAAGAAAAGAATAAAGAAAGAAAGAAGCTCGGAAAGAAACAAATATCCTCGGTTGTTCTAGGTTTAGCATTTGTCTGAAGTCTTTTTTGGTGGAGAGAGTTACAGTGGCTTGTTTTGTTTTCCTTTGATTTACTTTCTCGCGGGTAGCCTTGGTGAACCTAGGATGAAGACTGAAAACTTAATTAGGCCGAATTTGCTCTCCATTTGTAGTTGATCGGTTAGGTACGCTTTGTTGGGGACTTATACAATAAGGAAAAAGACTTTAGAGAAGAGGAATAAGTGATATTTTGCTGGAGCAAGTAACGGAAACGTTGTCCAACTTATTCAAGAATGGAAAACTCATGAAAAGGCAAACCCGGTGGATGCTGCAACTAAAGGAAAAGAAAGAACGGCCAGAAGGAAAAGGAGGAGAAAAGGAAAGAAAAGAATAAGGAAAAGGGAGAACAGGAGCTAGGGGTCGAGGAGAGCTTCAGTTAGAGAGGGAGTTTAATTTTCGAGTTCTGGATCGAGGAGAGAGAGAGTAGAGAGAAAGAGGAGACTCTTGCGAGGAGACATACAAGGAGCATTGGAGATCAACCCAAGACATCGGTTTCGTTTGGTTTTAATGTTCCTTAGACTTTCTACTTCAATTTTGTTTGTTTACGGACGCATGAGCGAGTAGCTTGTTTTGTTCGAGGAGAAGGGATTAGCCCATGGCTATCACGGAGCCACTTTGATTTATCTTTGAATGCATCTTCTTGTTTTCGTTTATCTATTCTTTATCTAAGTGCTTCATTGACTTGTGTTTGCGATGGCCACGTAGATGCATGTTTTAGGAACTTAGGAGAAGGACCGAAAGGAGAATTCTAATTCCGGATAATCAGGTTTAGAACAACCGAGGTTAGGCCACGAAAGTAGGGTAGCAGCGGTTGAGGGTAAAACGGATGAATCACAGATCTTATGGATTTAGTTCAAGGTGTCAGCCACGAAAGTAGGGGATAACTTGACTAGATCACGTGTCTATGCCTTGAGAGAGGGTAGATATCATATTAGGATTGTCTGCCTTAGATAACTTGACCGGGATTGCATGATAGATAGGTTGATTGTTGGTTTCGATAGTCTTATGGTGAAATTGGATTTCTAGAACGTTTGTCTCATTGTTTAGAACTCGTTTATTTATTTGTTTTTAGTATTTCATTCTTAATTCCCATATTTCGTTCGTTTGTAAGTTTGATTCGTAGTTTGAGTTTAGGTTGTGTTGCGTAGTCCCTGTGGGATCGACACCTAAAGTACTACACACGTGCCGTGCACTTGCAGGTAGTTTAGATTATTTTTTTAACTTTGATAACGCATCAGTCGTGAGTGAGGCTTTTGGCGGTAGGGATTGGGGAGTTGAGAGACGTTGATATAGCATTGCAGGTAGTGATGCACATACAGGCGATCGTCGATGCACCTCCATCACTATTGGTGGTGTAGTTTTGATGATAGCACAATCCGTGGGAATACAGCTAGGACTGTATGAAAATGACTGCCTAAGCGATACTCATGAGTTGACATTTACCTACCTAATGAACAAAGAAGCTCTCACCAATGAATTCATTAAGGTTAGCCCATATTTGGTGTTTATAGCTGAGAATGAGGCTAGGGAGCAAAGGTATGAGGTGAACCTTGGCCACATTGTAGTCACACCACTGGATTTCGAGGGAATTAGTTCTGTATTGATTTGGATTTGTGTTGTGCCATTAAGCCTGCTCCACAGGGAGTTGACACACAACCTGCCATTGTTGCTGCACCACGAGCTCCCATAGATGTACACCTCCCGCACCCGAGATATATTTATCCATCTCTGGAGGGTGCCAATGACATTCAACGCTGCCTAGCTGGCGACACTCACTATCAGTCATTCATGCTAGACAAATGGTATACACTGCAGCAGAGGTCCTTAAGAGATTCAGCAGTGCTCCTTGGCTATCCAGAAGCATGATTTCCAGCATCAGTACTACCAGGTTGAGGTCCTCGGCCACATGTTGTAGCAGCTCAGCATCAACCAGTATCAGCAGTCGTACATCCCTTCCCCAGAGCTACATGTGGGATGCTCGCCATATGACCCTTATCAGCCCTACACAATCTAGTACCCACATGATTCACACCAGTACGTGTGAACCCGCAGAGAGATGATGCACACGACGACGACAACAATGCCGACCTCGATGATGACGAGTATGTACTTCATTTTATTTTTTTTTTTGTGTTCTAAAAAAAGGATTGGCTGCGTACCTATTCTTTTCAGGTTCCTTTCACTCTTTAACACTATCATACATCAATGCAGTCATTACCACGATGATTAATCAACAAGGAATCCGTTAAGAGATTATAAGGTGTTCTCGTCCATTTACTCTTGTTTCCTTTAATGTTTTCACCTGAACTCCCTTGGAAAAGGATGAACACCGGGGACAGTATTCCGTTCAAGTCTGGGGGAGGTTATTTCCCGCTTTGATAGTTATTTAGGTGGTTTAGATTAGACATATTGCATTAGTCAAGGTGTAAACTGGAATATGATGATTTATAGGAGTAGCTTGGGAATATACTGCTTGTGATGACTCTATCAAATTGGGTGCAGAAGTTAGATTAAGCTAAAAAGTTCTCATGGTGCTGAAAATTGTACGATGAATCACTAGCTGGAATCTCAAGGTTGCATTTTCGATGTCTATTCAAGCATTCTAATTTTTGTATAGACTTGTTCCCGCTTCTAAGGAATTTTATTTTTCTCGTTAAAAAAGCACGCGAACACTCCTCTGTCAACTCAAAGGAAAATAAAAAGCCATCAAAACAAGGTTGGCATGAGTGCATCACGTGATTGTTTGGGTCTAAGTGGTGGTTTGAGTCTATCTTTCGACGTTCCAAGGGCAATGCGACGAAAAGTCAAACTATTCCACTATGGTCTCGGATGAGCCATATGAGTATACCTAAAAGGTAGCCTGGATCTAAATAAAGGTTAGAGCTCTTCAACTCTGACGTCCTAGAAACCGTGTTCGCGAGTCCTAAGAAAAAAAAGAAGAAAAAATTGTTATCTCATTTTTTTCATTGTTGAAGATAACGGTAAAATAAGGTCAAGAAACGTGCTTGGTAGATTGTCTAGGGGTTATCCTTGGGGTTTGGATAGTCAGATGATTTTCACAGTTTGTGGTTTGAGGTAGACGGGTTCGCATTAGGCTTGACATGTCCTATGTTCTTATGACGTGTTGTTTGATAACGCGTAATTTGTCTTAGTATTTTCATTTCTTTCCAAGAATAGTTTTATTATTATTTTTTACTTTATCCGTTTGCTATTTCTCATTGTTTCCCAAACACATATTCATATATAAATTCCAAGCAATAGGCACCATTGTTGATTCACTCTAGAATGTAGAACGGGTTAAATCCTCTATTCAAGTTTCGAACTTCTTTTCTAGGGAAGCCTTTCTTGTCTTAGGTGTAGCCACACCCAATATCCTTCTTCAAACACTAGATTCCTCTATTTCTTGTTGGTTTACTTATCAGAGTGTTATATTCTTTGTGATATATGTTTATGGACTTTCTCGTACAATTTCTAGATAAGCTCAACTATCTTCTCACCATTCAGGTTAGTCATTTATTTCCTTGGTATGACCTAGAAATCTATGGGTGTGATGGAATTAAACCCATGTATGACCTCGAATGGCAAGTGTTTGGTTTAGAGATGGAATATCGTTGAAGATTATCGAACTCAAGAAAAGGATTAGCAACTTTGAAACAATAATATTGGTTCTTGGTATTGCTCATATTGTATCGTGGATCTTTATAATAATTATATTATTTAGTTATTATGCACAATTTTTTAATATATTAGATTCAATCATTTTGTTTTGTAATAAAAATCTCGTAATGTATTATGTTCGAGCATTCTATTTTGTAATTTATTCCAAGTTCTACAAACCAAGAAACCAATGTACATCCAAATACATAAATAAGTAGGTTCTAAAATACATCTAGATCACATGTTCCACACTAGATATATAATTAAGTTACAAAATATATATACGAGTTCGCGAATTCCAAAATAAATATGACAATGGTTCCGAAATACATTCTAAATCACGTCTTTAATCATAGAACAATAATGATTGACTGGTGGAGATGGAATGATAAGGCATAATAACGAGATTGCGAGTAACCATTAAACCAACTTATGATGATTGTATAACACCAACAACGGATTCTGTAACCTCTGTAGCTCAAAATGAACCTGCATATTGTAGTTCCCTTCTCTTTTTTGTCATCCACTACAAAAAAAACCGGTGTTTTCCAACGGAACCCATTGAAAAACGCCCAAAATCTGTTGGAAAAGGTACTTTCCAACGGACGACAACGAATTTCAACCCGTTGGGAATCGATCATTACAAATCGGGATCTGTTGCAATTCGAAATGACATTGCAACAGATATCATCTGTTGCAATTCGCAATGGCATTACAACGGATACCATCCATTGCAAAAGTGTAACGGGCTTTTCAACGGACACAGCCGTTGAAATGTTTTAATGGAAGTCCGATGAAATTTTTGTGACGGATGCCCGTCACAAATTACAAGGGATACCCGTTACAAATTTGCAACTGATGCCCGTTACAAAACTGCAATGGTTGCCCATTAAAAAATTGCAACGGATGACCGTTACAAAATTGCAACGGATACCTGCTACAATTTTGCAACGGATGCCCGTCACAAAATTGTAACGGATGTCCATAGACATCTTGATTAGCGGGAATTTGCAATATCCAATGGACATCCGATGGAAACCGGTGGAAAAGAGCGACGGACGTCCGTTGCAAATTGGCGGAAAGGGCAACGGACGCCCGTTACCATTTGGCGGGAAGGGCAACAGACGTTCGTCACCATTTGGCGGGAAACCATTTCCAACAGATGACCGTTGCAAATTGCAACGGACATCCATTGGAAACGTGGTTAAAAAATAAAAAATAATATTTTTAAAACCAAAAAGTTTTTTTATTAAAATATTAAAATTGTTTACAAAAAAAATTAAACTTAAAACTAATCCTATTACATCTCATTTAGATCGGTTGCGCCCATATCATCTCCGCGATCACCACTACCTCTAGACAGCGTTGCATCCGAATCGAGACCCACTTCTTGTTGCGGCGTTGATCCCCTCACGTGGCTGGATAGAACTCAATGACGCTCCCCAGCTGCTGTATTTGGGAGGTTTGTCGCGCCACATGGGCTCGAGTTTCTCGAAGTTGTTGTTCGAGCTCCTCGATCCACCGTTTTTGGTAAAACTCTCTTGGACATCGGGAGGTACCGTCGTGGCGTCCTCGATGATATCTTTTTGTAGCGCCCCGAGACCATATAGACGCCCCTTATACAGTCTCACCGACTACAAGACAAACAAATTAGAGTTAGATTTTTAAAAAATATGTTATTAATAATCCAAAAACAAAAGAAACAACTTTTACCTCTAAATAAATTTTTTCCTTATGTAAAGGACTCAGCTCATCTATAGTCGAACCGCAAGCTTCTGATTGTTGTGTAATCTTCTCCGTTAGAGCTCTCACGGTTCTCTCCGCTCGAGGATCGACGAGTTTGGGTTCGTCGAGCTCTTCTCCGACGATCGGCTTCTTCTTGGCGTGGGTTTCCAATACCAGTTCAAGAAGAGCCGGTTCTCTTCCTATCCGTTGCATCTGTAATATAAAATAAACGTAAGTACATAAATATTTTAAAAACAAAAAAAATTTCAGTAAAGAAAATTTTAGCAATTCGTGTTTTCTCTTCGGGAATGATTTTGATCCCGAAATATGGCGATGCGAACCATCTCCGGGAACCTTCTCGCCGTACCGACATTGTTTGGCCTTGTCGCTCTTGGCCTCGAATTCTGTGGACTCCAATGCTGAATCATTTGATTTAAGACCACGTCCGTTGCCCATGTCGATTTGTGATTTTTGCTGTAGTAGTTGCGCTTCACATTGTTCATCATCAGGCACATCTGAGCCTGCATGTCGTGCATCCATGCTGTGTAGATGAGCGTTGTATCCTTTCGCCGCCATTTGTATGAACGCTGCAAAATAATTTATAAATTGTTAGTTTTATGACATATATATATATATATATAACTAATCATTTGAAATTAAATAAAATTTAAAACTTATGATAAAAGTGCGCCACCATCGCTGGCGCACGGCTTCTGACGTAACTTGTCAGGAATAGTATAATTGGTCCTGTAAGGAACCTTGGATAATGGTGTTGTTTGTATGTTTAAGCACATCATCCACGTCAAACCTGCAAACTAAAATTACAAAGTTAGATAATATTTATAACTTACAATAATACAAATGCAAATAACGTCCTGGCAGGACGTTCGGGATCGATAATCGGAAGGGTTGGACGCCCATCGAAATCATCGATCAAGGAATTGATATCTACCATATCCTCCTCTCCATTAAATATCGATGGTGCCGATATTGGTGAAAGAGGATGATATGGTGGCGGTGGAGGGAGGGGAGGAGCTCCCGTTGAACCATCCAACATTCCCCCCGATCCTATAAATCGTCTAGCCCTCATTTTTTTCTACTATTTGTAAATGTGTTTGTGTGTGAAATGTAAAATTTGAGAGGATTTTGAGATTGTGATTTGTGTTGAAAATGAAACTGTTCAACGGGTTTATATATATAGAACTTTCCAACAAGAACCCGTTAGGAATTCCAACGGATGCCCGTTGGAAAATACGTCATCTCAACGGACGCAGTAATTGACGTGACGTTCTACATTTCCAACGGGAATCCGTTACAATTTCCAACGGATGCGCGTTGGAAATATGTGTTTGCGAGGATACGGACGGCGAAATGGCGACTCGTCTCCCTTTGCAACGGGCATCCGTTACAATTTCCAACAGATGCCCGTTGAAAATTCTGCAGACTAGGGTAGGCATCATTACACTTTCCAACGGGCATCTGTTGGGAATTGTAACGGATGTCCGTTGCAAATTTCTAACGGGCATCCGTTACAAAACGCCAACAGATGCCCATTAGAATTGTTTCGACCGTTACAGGTTCCAACGGATTCCCGTTGGAAAAGTTGTAACGGGTGTCCGTTGGAAATTGTAACGGATGCCCGTTAGAAATGTGGAAAACTTAGAAATTTTTTCTAAGTGTCGAGAACGATTTTGTGTCTCAACGGGCATCCGTTAATATTTCAACGGATGCCCGTTGGTATTAGATAATTCTAATTTATAATACATTAAACATTGTTTATATAAACTGTTCGATTATATTAACATTTCGATTGTTCGATTACACATCAAATACATTACTACACATCATGGACGTTACACGTCGTGTACATTATACATCATCTACATTTATTACACATCATACACATTATTGTATTTACATTTCTTTAGTAGATTCATCGATGGGCGAGTCTTCCTTCGATTGTTCATTGAATTCATCGATGTTTTCATCTTCAACATTTCTTTAGTAGATTCATCGATGGAAGAAGGTTCTTGCGAAGGAAACTTACAAGGAGCATTGGAGATCAACCCGACACTTCGGTTTTGTTTGGTTTTCATGTTCCTTAGACCTTCTATTTTGTTTATATTTTTTATAGACGTATGAGCGAGTAGTTTGTTTGTTCTAGGAGAAGGGATTAGCCCATGGCTATCCCAGAACCACTTTTGATTTATCTTTGAATGCATCTTCCCATTTTCATTTATCTATTCTTTATCTGAGTGCTTAATTTACTTGTGTTTGCGATGGCCATGTAGATGCATGTGTTAGGGATTAGGAGAAGGACCAAAAGGAGAATTCTGGTCCTAGAAGATTAGGTTTAGAACAACCGAGGTTAGGCCACGAAAGTAGGGTAGCAGCAGTTGAGGGTAAAACGGATGAATCATAGGTTTTATGGGTGTAGTTCAAGGTGTCAGCCACGAAAGTAGGGGATAACTTGACTAGATCACGTGTCTATACCTCGAGAGAGGATAGATATCATATTAGGATTGTCTGTCTTAGATAACTTGACCGGGATTGCATGATAGATAGGTTGATTGTTGGTTTCGATAGTCTTGTGGTGAAACCGGTTTCCTGGAACGTTTGTCTCATTCTTAAGAACTAGTTTATTTATTTGTTTTTAGTATTTCATTCTTAAAACCATATTTCGTTTGTTAGCAAGTTTGATTTGTAGTTTGGGTTTAGGTTGTGTTGCGTAGTCCCTGTGGGATCGACACCTGAAGTACTACACACGTGCCGTGCACTTGCTGGTAGTTTAGGTTATTTGTTTAACTTTGATAACGCATCAGTTAGACGCAAAGTTCTATGTTGAATTTTTACAAAATGTATTGTACCAACAACATAATACCATGTTTCCCTGGTAGATTCCACCTCCTACAACCTCATGTCAAATAAACTAGGTCAAACAAAATATCCTATTTTGCAATCTAGCACCTTAAATTCCATTATATTCCACTAGGATGACAACACAATTAATCCATTTCAATCAGACTGACGCACTCGCACACGCCTTCTTTTGAAGGTTCGAGTGTGAAATCACTCAATCAAGCACACTAACAAGATATTCACTCGGCTTTAACACCGAACTAAAATATCAAAGTTCTCCGACCCCAACACTTGGTCGCACATCAATTCTCTAGATAATCTCTAGTCACTTATACAACTCATATACTTATCATCAATTCTCATACGATAAAACTAGAGTTTAATCCAATCTACTTGTATCGTCTCACTTTTCCCATTATGATCCTATAAATCTTATTGTGATCATGCCTCATTTTAAAAATATAATCTCTTCCATAATTCAATCATAAATCCAAAATTACGATGGAGAAAATTCTCACCTTAGCTTCTCCGATGACTTGACAATTCTTGATATTATCGCTAACAACAACACCAATAAATTCTTCCATATTGTAGATCCGTTCAATTAATAAATTTCCATAATATAAATCTTCGAATTAAGGAAATAATTACAACAAATTAACTAGAGATTTACCACAATCTCGATTAGAATTCACCCGCGAAGAACGTGATGAAAAATTGAAGGTTCTTCTCCAGTCTATATTTTTTTTTCCTTTTATCTCTTCTTCTTTCTTTTTTTTTTTCTTCTCTTCTCTCGGTTGAATTCACCCACGTCTGCTTCTCTTCCTTTCTTTTAATTTGTTTAAACCCTAATCATTAGTAATATATGTATATATACATATACATATGTAAGTCGGTTTATTACGAATATCACAATTCTCCCCCACTACAAAAGAATTCGTAATCAAATTCTATATCTCTGATTCTTACGACGAAATTGTATTCATTGATAGAAGAACCATACAACTCATCTTCAAACAACACGGGATACTCATGTCTCATATCCTCCTCTAATTCCCATGTTGCTCCTTTCACGCTATGATGTTCCCGCACAACCTTTATAATCAGAATTTGTTTACGCCTCAACTGTTTCACTTGGTGATCCACAATGCGTATTGGACGTTCTTTATATGTTAAATCCTTCCTTAAGGTTTTTAGTAGCTCTACAAGTATCTTCTCTAGTACTGATAAACACATACGTAACAATGATACATGAAACACATCATGTATTCCCTCTAAAGATGAGGGAAGCTCCAATCGATAGGCCATTACTCCAATTCGCTCAATCACTTTAAACGCCCCCGTGAACCGGGGTGATAGCTTGTTCACTCGGCTTCACCTGATCTCCCTCGCCTCGCTTGAATCCGCAAATACACCATATCTCCAATGTGAAACTCAACATCCTTCCTATTTAGATTAACAAAACTCTTCTGACGATCTTGAGCCGTCATCATTTTCATCTTAGAAATTCTTATCTTTTCCATGGTCTCTTCGACAATCTCTGATCTGAAGATAGATCTCTCCCCCACTTCAGTCCAACACAAGGGTGTACGAAATGATCGCCCGTATAATGCTTCAGATGGTGGCATCCCAATGCTAGCATGATAGCTATTATTGTATGCGAACTCAATAAGTGGTAAAAGATTCTCCCAACTACCAGACCACTCCAACGCACATGCTTGTAATAGATCCTCAAGTGTCCTTATAGTTCTCTCTGATTGTCCGTCTGTCTGTAGATGATATGCGGTGCTCATGCGCAATTTGGTTCCTAACTCTTTTTGAAACGCCTACCAAAGACGTGAGATGAATCTTCCATCTCAATCTGAAACAATACTTGATGAAACCCCATGCAACTTCACAATTTGTGCAATATATATCCTTGCTAACTGATTCACATCAAAAGTCTTCTTTATCGGAATGAAATGAGTCGATTTAGTTAGTCGATCCACGACCACCCAAATAGTATCCTTGCCACTTTGCGTCCTTGGAAGACCCGTCACGAAATCCATGGTAATATGGTCCCACTTCCTTTCGAGGATTGGCAAACTTTGCAATTTTCCGCTCGGTACTTGTTGCTCCGCTTTGATTAATTGCAACATTGGACATTTTGCTACCCATCGAGCAATGTCCTTCTTCAACCCTGGCCATTTATAAAGCTGGCGAACATCTCGATACATCTTCGTCGATCCCAGATGAACCGAAACTTGGATTAGTGAGCTTGACTTAGAATCTCTTCTCTGATCCCTAGATCCTTCGGTGCACAAACTCGACCACTAATCATCATTAGACCCTCATCCTTGATCTGATACAACTTGTACCTCGAGTCTTGCTGATTATTACGAATCTTCTGTAACCTTTCATCAGATAATTGTGATGTACGTATTATACTCAATAGACCAACCTGATTTACGGCTTGCAAACCGACACTCTCGGACTTAGTTTGCACTACCTCTAGTCTCAAAGCACTTATCTGGCTAATCAAATCACCGAATTCTTGCAACGCCGAAACCTCAACTCTTTTGCGGCTCAACGCATCTGCAACAACATTTTCCTTCCCCGGATGGTACGCGATGTCCACCTCGTACCCTGTGACAAACTCCATCCACCTTCTCTGAAGCAGATTCAATTCTGACTGCGTAAATATGTACTTTAGACTTTTGTTGTCCGTAAAAATCTGTACATTTTCCCCATAAAGATATGCCCTCCAAATCTTTAACGTGAAGACCACAGCTGCCATCTCTAAATCATGAGTTGGATAATTCTCTTCATGCTTACGTAACTGCCTTGATGCATAAACAATCATGTGATCTCCCTACATAAGTACACATCCTTATCCCGTCTTTGATGCATCCGTGTAGACTATGTATGGAATCCCTGGTTATGGTAAGGCTAACAATGGGGATTTCGTTAGCTTCTCTTTTAGCTCCTTGAATGACTTCTCACAATCTTCATTCCAAACAAAAGGTACATCTTTTCCCGTAAGTTTCGTCGCTCGCTTTGCTAGACTATTAAAGTTCATAACAAAAGGTCAATAGTACCCTGCTAATCCTAAAAAGCTCCATATCTCAGATGCATTTTTCGGTTGTTTCCAACTTACAATCGCTGACACCTTCTCAGGATCGACAGAAACTCCTTCCTCCAATACGACATGTCCCAAAAATCCAACACGTCTCTTCCAGAAACTACACTTTTCAACTTCGCAAACAATCGTTGTTCTCCAAGACGCTCTAACACTAAGCGCAAATGTTCCCCGTGTTCCTCTAGGCTCTTGGAGTAGACCAAAATGTCATCGATAAATACAATAACGAAACGATCCAAGTAGTCCCGAAACACATTTTTCATTGGCTTCATGAACGTAACATGAGCATTAGTCAAACCAAATGGCATGACCGCAAATTCATAATGCCCATATCGTGTTCGAAATGCGGTCTTCCTATTATCACCTTCTGTAATTGGAATTTGATGATATCCCAATGTTAAATCTATCTTTGAGAACCAAGTCGCACCTCTTAACTGATCTAGTAACTCATCTATCCTCGGTAGTGGGTAACGTTTTTTCATAGTGACTCCATTTAGAGCCCTATAATCAATGCACAATCTGAAAATCCCATCTTTCTTCATCACAAATAAGACTGGTGCACCCCATGGTGATGTATTCGGTCGTACAAAATCTTTCTCAAGTAGCTCATCTAATTGCTTCGTTAACTCCACCATTTTCGCTGGTGCTATTCGATATGGAGACTTTGATATTGGAGCAATACCCGGTTCTAGCTCAATCTCAAATGGATCCCCTCGCGTTGGTGGTAAGCCCTGCAGTTCTCTGAAAACATCTGCAAACTCTCGCGAACAAGGATCTCCTCGACTTGCAGAGATGGACCCACTTCTTCTACCGATATGGTAGCGAGATATAGGTCACACCCTTGATCTAGTAATCATTTCATATGCAATGTTGAAATGATGTGAATCCCTTGACCCGAGCGAATTCCTTGATACTTAAGCTCCTTGCCGCTTTTCTGGCTACGTACTTGACCGCGTCCAAAATCCATCATAGCTCGATGTCTTGACAACCAATCAATTCTAAGGATCACATCATAGCATTCCATCGGAATGATGATAAGCTCTGCAACTAGTTGTTCTCCTTCTATCACCACGGGTACCTCTTTGACAATCCCTTGGGATTCTAAAATCTGACCTCCAAGAGTATGCATTCGGACAATTCTCGTTAGATCCTCAGGTTGAACAACTAATTTATTAGCCATCGATGGACTCACAAATTATGGGTCGCACCGGTGTCAAATAACGCATGAGTAGACATGCCTTCCACGATTATAGATCCTACATAATATGAATGTTTAAAGAATCTGCTTATCTATTCTCTCACGGAACTCACCTCCACATAGACAATCATGATATGTAAGGCATACACACTTAATATATATATAAAAAAATATGACATACCAGCGATAGGTTGACGTCTCCTTCTTGGCCTTCACGTTCATTCTCGTAACCTCCCATGGCATATACCCGTGGTTGTACAACCATACGTTTCAATGCATACTCTTCAGGCTTCCTAGTTCTAACCTGTGGCGTTAGACTCGCTGGTGGTGGTGGTGGTGGCCTCGGACAATCCTCTACCACAATAAAAACATCCGTCAAATTGTCCTCGCCTCATAGTTCCTCCTACTTGCTGGGGGCAATCACGAAACATGTGCTCTAAACTTCCACATCGAAAGCATCCTACTCGCCTATCAAATCTTTGGCATGCCCTAACATGCTCACGTCCACTACGATGACATGAGTACCTCGATGTTGATACGATATGATGTGTCTGAACTGCTTTCCTCTGATCTGATCTCCCCAAATCTATTGGATAACTTGTTTCCCCTTGGCATCCGAAGACTTCAAGATGCCCTCCTCGATGAGTCCCTTCTCTACCAACTGAGTATTCTGAACTAGCTCAGAAAGTCTCATAATATTGAGCAACAGTATCGTCACCTTGTGTGAGTTGTAGAAATGCCAACTCCATCTCCTCACGAGCAACGTGTGGTATATATTTCAACTCAAAAAGTTGTTTGAACTCATCCCAAGAAAACATATGATTTGGACGTTCCCTCTGAATCTCGTCCCACCAAAACACCGCTTCTCCCTCCAAATAGTGGAGTGCAATATCCATTTTAAACTCTAATGGACATCTAGATGATCAAAAGTTCTGCTCTAATCGAAAGATCCACTCCTCCGCCTTCATGGAAGGTGTCACACCGCCACGAAATGACTTTGTACCCCATTTAGCCATGTGATCCATGAGATAGAAATACTCCGACGTCTCTACATGCCTTTGATTAAACACTGGAGGAGGCATTGGTGGTGGTGGCAACAGTACTTGTAGTTGAGCATGTGGTTGTATTGGTGGTGGTGTCGGTGCCTACAGCGGTACTTATGGTGTCGCCGAACTCTCGTCCTGGTCATATTGTCGGCTTTCTGCTAATAGCTCTCTTAACATTTCTTTCATGACATCTTTATCTATTCCATTTTGCGATCTTCGTCCACATGATTGAGACTGTGTACGACTAGTTGAACGAGGGCCTCCACTCATTCTGCGACAAAGAGACAATGGAATGAAAGAGAAAACGATGGCTAGACGAAGTCAGGATGACAATGGAATGAAAACGAACAAACGACAAGATGATTATATTGTTTAAGCTATGTGTTGGTATTATAATGAGTTATGTATAAAATATAATTATAATATTTTTTATCAATTATTTAATTTTTGAGTTATGTATTAATTATAATATTTTTTATCAATTATTTAATTTTTTTGTAATTTGGTTATTATATTTACTATAAATTACATATAATTTAAATTTAATTTTTATTTTTATACTTTTCTATTTGAATAAAATCAAATTCGAATTTAATATGAATAGTTATATTATTTTGATTGATCATAAAAAATATAAATTCTTGAAAATCAGACTCCCAGGGGTATTTTTGTATAATGTCCCGTTTTTTAAGTCCTAATTTTCAAATTTCAAAGTTGCGCGCCTCCTCTTTGCCTCTTTTTCTTTTGAATTTCATTCGTGCATCCTTCGAATCTCTCTCTCTCAATTCGTAGAAATGGGGGTCTCCCACAGTCGGGAAGATTTGGAGATCTGGGACACAGACGAGGAGTATGAAGAAGAAGAAGAAGTACAAGATGATGATGACGATGATGAGGAAGACAAGTTCGAGGACTCAAGAAACGACACACCTAACGACGTGGAGGCGAAGCTCAAAGCCCTGAAGCTGAAATACCCATCATGGGACCGAGCCCCTTCCTCGCAGGCTGTTCGTCTTTTTCGCTACATCAATGGCAACACCCCCAAAGCCAAATGGGTCACGGCTGAGAAGTTAACTGCTTATTTTTTCATAAAGACCTCTAAAATCGGTGAAGATGAAGATGATAATGAAGACGAAGAGGACGTGGAAAAGGGATGGTGGGTTTTGAAGATCGGAAATAAGATCCGGGAAAAAATTTCAGAAGAGATGCAGTTGAAGGCTTATAAAGATCAACGCCGTGTTGATTTTATTTCCAAGGCTGTTTGGGCGTTGAAGTTTCCCAGCATTGAAGATTATACGACTTTTGTGAGTAAGTACAATGTTTGCTTGTTTGAGAATAATCACGGTGTTGAGTTGAATGAGGCCAGTACGGCTAAAATTTACGGTAAAGATTTCATAGCGTGGGCAAATCCTGAGGTTGCTGATGATTCTATGTGGGAAGATGCTGATGATGTTAATGTAAAAAGTCCCCTGTCGGCAACACCATTGAGGGAAACATAGGATCTGACAGAGGCCTTTGAGGAGGCAGCGAGTGATGGCATACAAAGCTTGGCTTTGGGTGCCTTAGATAATAGCTTTCTGGTTGGAGATTCTGGTATTCAAATCTTCAAGAATCTTAGGCATGGGATTCAAGGGAAGGACATTTCTGTTAATTTTGATGCCGGGTATAATCAAAGTGCCGGAAATATAGCTCATTCAACTCCAAAGAAGGCTCTTCTTATGAAGGCTGAGACTAACATGCTGCTTATGAGTCCCATGAATGAAGCCAGGCCTCATTCAACTGGGATCCATCAACTTGACATTGAAACCGGGAAGATTGTTTCAGAGTGGAAGTTTGGTAAGGATGGTGTTGATATCTCGATGAGGGATATAACTAATGATAACAAAGGAGCGCAATTGGACCCATCCGGATCCACGTTTCTTGGTTTGGATGATAATAGACTTTGCAGGTGGGACATGCGTGATCGATACGGGATGGTTCAAAATCTTGCTACTGCTAGTGCTCCTGTCTTGAATTGGACACAAGGTCATCAGTTTTCAAGAGGCACTAACTTCCAGTGTTTTGCTACCACCGGAGATGGCTCAATTGTTGTAGGGTCTCTTGATGGGAAGATTAGACTCTACTCTAGCAATACTATGAGACAGGCAAAGACAGTTTTCCCAGGTCTTGGTGCACTGGTAACTCATGTCGATGTTACTTTTGATGGTAAATGGATAGTGGGTACAACAGATACATATGCCATCATCATTGGTACCCTTTTCACTGACAAGGATGGCAAATCAAAGACTGGTTTCTCAGGTCGCATGGGAAACAGAATTGCAGCTCCAAGGATGTTAAAGCTAAGACCTTTGGATGTTCATTTAGCTGGAACTAACAACAAGTTCCGCAATGCTCAGTTTTCTTGGGTAAGTCAAATTCCCATCACTCTTTTCAAACTCTACGGCATGGATTCTGATGGATTCATGTGGTAAAACTTGATTGTCTAGGTTACTGAAAACGGGAAGCAAGAGCGCCATGTGGTCGCCACTGTTGGCAAGTTCAGTGTGATATGGAACTTTCAGCAAGTGAAGAATGGGTCACATGATTGCTACCAGGATCAGGAGGGCCTGAAGAAGTGTTACTGTTATAAGGTAGTCCTCCGGGATGAATCCATCGTGGACAGTCGCTTCATGAATGACAAATATGCAATCACCGATTCACCCGAGGCACCTTTGGTTATTGCAACTCCCATGAAAGTCAGCTCATTCAGCTTGTCCAGCAGGCAATGATAAACTCACTTCTATATTGACCCTATCGTTACATTTTCAGTTCTACCTAACATATATTCTTGTTCTTTTGTACGTTGTTAGATTCAGACAAAGGGTATGACTCTTAAGGACGTTGTATTGTAATGATTTATAACATATGCAGCCATCTCTTTGCTCACCTCGTCATGTGCCTCCCAGCTTCTAATTTCAGAATTTTAGCTTCCTCAATCCGAGCAACCGCTGCTGCAACCTTTGCGTTGGCTTGTTCTTCAGCCTCATGAGCATGCTTGCTGAGCTCATAATACTCCTTTAAAGAAAGTGTTACATTTCTGGGTGAATCAACATTAACATTGTTATTAGCCTTTGAAGCAGATTCACTCTCTTGTAAAGCTTTGATGGCAGCCAAGGCCAGCCTCTCGGAGGCTTTAGCAGCCTCTATCTCCTTTGTGTCGCAAATAATCTGCTCTCTACTGTATTTGCTCCACCCTTTACTTGTTCTGCTTCTTCTTTCGCCCTGTGCAGTTCTTCACGAGCAAGTTCAGCAAGTGATTTTGCTTCATCAGCCTCTTGATCTGCTTGTTGCAGTTGCTTTGGTAGCTGCACCATTTTCTCTCTGATTTCTTTCTCTTTTGACTGTACCAACGCTATTTCTGATATGGTTCTGTGGATCTCTGCTTCTAACGAAGCAACTGCTATGGATGCCATTCCTTCTCTCTGTATGATTAAGGTAAGAGCTGACTTTTCTTCCTCAGGCTCGGATTGCAAAGAAGAGTCAGCCACTTTAAGCAATTCTGCCAAGATTAAAATGAAAACGTGTGTATATTATTAGGTCTAAGCCCGGTTTAAATAGAATATACAAAACGTAACAAACCCTAATACGACTAACTATAATTACAAATAAACCCTTATACATAATCAATCCTAATACGCAACCCTTATACATAATCAATCCTAATACGCCCCCTCAAGTTAGAGCATGAAGATCTCGAATGCCCAACTTGGAATGCAAATAGAGAAAGGGATTCTGTCCCAACGCCTTGGTGAAGATATCGGCAACCTGTTCTGACGAACGAACATGAGATGTCTGAATGGTGCCGTCCTGAACTGCGTCGCGAATGAAATGACAATCTATTTCAATGTGTTTCGTACGCTCGTGAAACACAGAATTTGCAGCAATATGTAGAGCAGCCTGATTGTCACAGAAAAGTCGTATAGGAGCCGAAGAAAGAATACCAAAATCCCGAAGAAGAGCTCGCAACCAAATGAGCTCACTTGTAAGATGAGCCATAGAGCGATATTCCGCCTCAGCCGAAGAACATGAAACAGTAGCTTGTTTCTTGGTTTTCCACGCGATAGGTGAATGACCAAGAAACACAATATATCCTCCAACCGATCGTCGAGTAAGGCGACAAGAGGCCCAATCTGAGTCACAATAACCTGAAAGTAGAAGATCACAATCGGAGCGTAACCAAATACCTTGCCCAAGAGAACCTTTCAAATAACGAACCACTCGCAATGCAGCAAGCCAATGCTCCTCACGAGGTTGCTAAATGAACTGAGAAAGAGTATGAACCACGAAGCTGATATCTGGGCGTGTGCTAGTCAAATAGAGAAGACGCCCCACAAGACGACGATACTGCGCAGGATCCGAGTGAAATGCCCCAGAAGCATCAGACAAACGATGATTCTGCTCAAGTGGAAAGGTGACAGGGCGACATGCAAGAAGACCGCACTCGGAAACAATGTCAGTCGCATACTTACGCTGCGACAAGTATATCCCATCAGAAGTCCTGGCAACCTCAATACCCAAAAAATAC
>CM071874.1:30154446-30166891 GCA_036759665.1 Gynandropsis gynandra
AACGAGGAGCTTGTCGCAAACCATAGAGAGACTTCTTCAGTTTGCAATCAGGGTCCTCGCGATACGGTCCTGAATCACACAAAAGCGATTTGTAAAGGTCACAATGCAATCATTACTTTGTAGCAAACGCGATATGGAGATCAAATTGCAAGTAAGTGAAGGCACATAAAGCACATGGTGAAGATAAAACGAGCTGCCAAGCAATAAATCACCCGTATGCGTAGCCATAGTGCAATCACCATTAGGCAAACCAATAGGACATGGAGTAATCGGCGAAACATTGACTAAGGAATGTAAATTTCCTGTCAATTGATGAGATGCTTCTGAATCCAAAATATATTCAGTGTAATCTGTCTTACCAGACTGAGTATTATCAGACCCATATGGTTTCAGCTTGAGCAATGACAGCAAGGTAGACCACTGCTCGTCATTGAAACCTGGAATATCACTGTGATCAAGATCGTGATTGGACTTCGATTCGGTAGACCACTGCTCGTCATTGAAACCTGGCATAGCACTGCGATCAAGATCGTGATTGGAATTCGATTCCGGGGCTGCGTCTACAACACGAGCTGCATTCGCGCGTACAGCACCGAACGTCTGAGCGTCAGCTACACCTCGCTGGAAAGCCATGTGACCAACGATGAATCCTCGGATCGGCTGATCGGCGAATCAGTGGACAGGACAAGTGCAAAGGAAAATCCTCGGATCAGGGCAGTATGCGCGCGCGGATCAACAGAGAAATTATTCACTGTAAGTTTTTTTCATTTTTTTTATAATCACTGTGAATAAATTTAATCTTTTTTTTAATCCCTTTTTTTATTATTCACCGTGAGCTAAAAAAAACTTGTCAATGGCGCCCAACGTGAAGAAACAGGTACAGCTGAGAAACAGCTCGAACCCGTCGGAACTCTCGAACCCGTCAGCAGAACAGAGGCGGCGCGACGGAAATCTCGAACCCGTCAGAACTGAGGCGCGACAGAAATCTCGGATCCGCTATTTTCGGATTCAGCAACAAACGCTGAGATTCAGCAACAAACGCTGAGATTCATCAACAAACGGAGGCGAACGACCGGAGGCAACAAACGCACGACCGGAGGCGCACGAACGGAGGCGCACGAACGGAGGCGCACGACCGGAGGCGCACGAACGGAGGCGCACGACTGGAGGCGCACGACCGGCGAGCAGAAACGGAGGCACGCGAAACGGAGGTCTACGACAGAAACGGAGACGACAGAACCGGGAACCGATTTTTGGGGTTTCTAAGACCGATCTCTGAGGTTTCTGAGAACGGAACGCGACAGAACGACAGATTTCTGAGAACGGAACGACAAGAGCGCAACGACGGGAAGGACGTGCGTCACAGGTGCGACGGCTCGCGCAACGATCTGGCTGGCGGACTGAGAAGATCTGGGCGCGGAGAAGACCTGTGCGCGGAGACGATTTCCGGCGGGATTTGGGCGCGGAGGCAATCTGGGCTGCAAGAGAAACAGAGCGGCGCGAAAAACTACTGCAACAGAAATAAAATACGTTTCGACGGCTCAGGCTCTGATACCATGCCAAGATTAAAATGAAAACGTGTGTATATTATTAGGTCTAAGCCCGGTTTAAATAGAATATACAAAACGTAACAAACCCTAATACGACTAAGCATAATTACAAATAAACCCTTATACATAATCGATGTTGAAATTTACTTCTTCAAGTTCCTTCTTTGCTGAGGCAACGGCTGCTTGTATATCCGTACGGGTTTTGTTTTCTGGTAAGAAATCACCGTTAGTGACTGAATCACTAGCTTCCTCCTTCAAATTTTGATTCCATATAAGCTGCCAATTCAGCCTTCAAATCGAGAAGCAGGGCTGAAGCAGTAGCAAGTTTTGACTCGAGATCCTTCGCTGAAAGTATCTGCGGTGAGAATCCTGGTCTCGTGCCATGGTTGCTCCAATTCTTTGCTCTTCCGCCTCCAAATGAGCATCATGTGCAGATTCCAGAGACCCCTTTGCAGCTATCAGCTCTATGGTGAGTTCTTCAACTGTCCTGTCAACTTACTTTAACTTTGACAGTGCTTCTTCAGCTTTCTTCAGAGCCTCCTCCTAAACCTCTGTAGAAATCAAGATTCTTGGGAATTCCAGTACTTGCTGGTGATCCTGTGGATCTTGGAGACAATAGAGCTCTTGGAGATCCTCCATTTCTTGATGTACACACGGCAACCCCAGTAATGTTTACACGAGGCAGGTCACTCTCACCAGAAGAATCCTGTGTTTCTTTACTACTAGGATCTTCAGCTGTCACAGCATCAGAGGCGTCACGTTTGTCTTTTGCATGAGGTAGATAAGTGTCATCCTGAATAATTTTGGCATTACCAGTTGACCCATCATTCTCAACATTGAGCTTTTCATCATTTTGAGGAAGGGAAGTAGCCAATATGGAGAATGTTTTAGAGTCTTTAGGTGTTAATTCCTTCATCTCGGCCTTTACCGTTCCAACAGCATCACTAACAATAATTGAGTTTGTAGTAGCATCTTCATGCTTCTAATGTCTTGAGGAGGTTCTTGCGGACACACTATCTTAGCAGCTTTGAAAACCTCCATTTGATGAACTTAGTGACAACATCCGCAGTATACCTCATATATTACACATGTAAAACGAAACAAAACAGATAATGTCGAATCATTTATGTTAAGCACGGCTTTAGTTAGGATATCGAGTATGGCTGAAACGCTTTACCTTGTCAAATATGGATTTGAATCTAACAAATTTCAAAAATTGGTTCAAGAGTTTAAAGTTGTCAATATTATATTTTGAAATCCATGATTTCTAAAACACTTCCTAAACGTTTAGATTCCGTCATGGACATCTAAATCGGCGACCCAACATCGAAATATTCAAATCCGAACGAACTAAACTATCGTTTCATGTCAAATATAAGTTTGGACCTAACTAATTCCAAAATTCAGTCTATAAATTTAATATTGTTCAATACCATATATAGAAAACCATGATTAAGATCTTAACCGATATAGGACAAAACAATATAACCTATACTATTCTTCACGAGATATCATTTTAGACAGCATTCTATCATAAAGGTTATTACTGAATCTCCTACGGGTCAAGCTTTATACCAAGATTCAAATCCCACAAACAAGAAATAAAGAAGCTCATATTCGACAAAGCAACGAAATATAAATAAAGCACATGAGAGACGAATTTAACGAAGCAATAATGCTTTGCTTAAAAGGGAAACGATTAGTCATTTCACAACTTAAATAAGAACAGAATCAAGGTAGATACAAGACTGATCACATTCAACATCTCATTTCTGTTCAACGCACACACTTAGTTTTTCTTTTAATCATTATTTTTAAAAATTTTGAAATCATAAATAAATTAAAAAATTAATTTGTATATATTAATAGTAATGATAATTTTGAAAATCCTTATAAATAATTTTAAAAATAGGTTGTTATCCATATAATTCGGTTTAATTGTTTATATAATATAATTCGTTTTTTATATAATTATCATTACTTAGATTTTAAAAAAACACAAAAAAAATTGAATTTAGGTTAAATATTAGTAATATTATTATAAAAGAGATATTATTTGATATACATTTTTAAAAAATATATCGAAAAATTATATTTCTATCCACTTAAATCGGTTAAGTGGGCATATAATTTTTACATAAAAAATTTAAATTAATATTTTAATTATTTATTACATATAGTATCAAATTTATATGTAATAAATCATATATATTTTTACAATAAATATTTGAAACGTAATAATTGATTATTAGCGATTGTCATATTGATTTTAAAACTTCTTAAAATCCTAACTTTGATTCTACAATTTTTTCATTGTAATCCAATATCTTTGATAGGAAATATTTGAAGAATCGTTGTTTGAATTCTAAAATAGAAAAACAATTAGTTAAAAACTATCAATGAAAGAAATAAATTGAATAATACTTACTTTAAATCTGCAGAATACACCAAGATAATACCGTGAATTTGTTTTTTGTTGTTGAAGTAAAATTATGAAAGTATGAAGATATTTAAAGGAATAATGAATAGAAGTTATAGTGCTTTTTGATTTTTAAAACTAAATGGGAAGTTATTAATTTTTTAAACTAAAATGGGAAGTTACGTAGAAGTTACACTAAATTAATAATTGAAATATAAATTCATTGTTAGGTTTTAAATTAACTAAAAATTAATAATTGAAATATAAAGTGGGAAGTTATTGTCTTAGTGGAAGTTAAACTAATTAATAATTAATTAATTCATTTATTATTACGGATATGTTAAGGAGTAAAAAGATCTAATACTACTTTCAAGAATATTTAAAATAAAATAAAATGATTTTAAATTTCTAATCTTAAACATTTCATAATAATAAAAATTAAATTAAACTAATGCATAATAAATCTTGTTAAACATAATTACAAATAAATAAAAAGTATTTTAAATTTTTTTTGTTATTTAATAAATTAATTTTTGTACGTTGTTTAAAAAGAATATATTTTTTGAATAATATTTAATTTAACGATTTTAAAATAAAATATTTTAAAAAAATTATTTTTTTGAGATTCTCTCTCATGATAATTACTAGTAATATACGCCCGTGGGGTGTATATATCAATAAGTACACTAATGAATTAATTTATGAATCAATTTAGATATTTAAAATTAATGTGATAATTAATATTAAAATAGAAAATTAGTTAATGAATAATTAAAGATATTCTGACAACTTCATGTATATTGATAAGATTATCCAAAATCATAACAGTAGAATAGTCTCCTGTTCCGTACAGATATATGTTCAACCATCGAACTATAGATTCGAGCTAAGTATCTAAATGAAGCGACGAAATAAAATCACTCCATTCATTCAGCAAGCACAGAATCGAATAACATTTCTTGTTTGTTATTTTCACATATACGAGCATGCGGCTGTGCGATTGTCGTGGACTTTTGATTTGTTAGGATCGAACGTGTGGATAAATAATTGTTAGCTAACAAAGTAGAGACGAGAAAAATATAAAATAAGGCAACTCGATTTTACGTGGTTCGGCGAAATACCTACGTCCACGGGCAAATGATAGAATATTTTTACTAATTCTCAAGAAATTACAATACTTCTCTCAAATTGTAAAGAGAAAACACTGATATTTCTCTCTAACAATTTGGAGAAAAATTCTCTTGTGCTTCTTCTGCTGGGGATGCAAAACTGAGGTGATAATACGTTGTATTTATTGACACAATTTTGAGAAAAAAATTCAACATTTGTGGGGACCACAAGGTTAATTGTTTCCTACAAAATGGTGCCTAATATATTTGACTATCAACAAAATGATTTTGTTGACTTTTCATTCTCGTACTCAAAATCACTTTTGTTGTATTCCTTCTTCATTTCCACTTTGCCTTTGTCAAGTTGCTCATATTTCCGCTAGACCCATAGAAGATCGACACCAAATATATTTTCCACCGTTTACTGGTTTCGTCAACATATCCGCCATGTTTTCCTCTGTGTAAATTTTCTGAATATCCACACTGCCTTCCTCTAATTTTTCCCGTACAAAATGATATTGTACCCTTATGTGTTTCGTCCTTGGATGAAATGCTGGATTCTTTGCAAGATGCAAAGCGCTCTGGCTATCACAAAACAAGACAATATTATCTTGTTTATGACCAAGCTCCTCCATCAACATTTGCAACCAAATTGCCTCTCCGCTGGCTTGTGTAGCCGCAACATACTCATACCCTATCGTAGATGTCGCGACGATAGACTGTAGTTTTGAAACCAAGCTTACAACACCATTAGCAAGAGTAAACACGTATCGTGTGGTGGATTTCCTTTTGTCGAGGTCACCGGCATAGTCCGAATCGACATACCAGTAACAGTCAAGTTTTATTCTCGATAACACAATGCAACATTTATGGTACCCTCGAGGTATCTTGATATCATTTTTACAACACTCCAATGCCCAATTCTAGGTTTTTCCATACCGCTCTCACTTCTTGTGCAATGTCCGGTCTGGTACATACCATGGCAAATATCAAAATGCCCACTACTGATGCATACAATGCTCGAGATGTCTCCATCCTCTCTTCTTCCGTGTTAGGACTCATCTAGGAGGATAAGTTGAAATTAATAGGAAGAGGGGTAGATATTGGCTGACAATCTTGCATGTTGAAACGATACAAGATTTTACTAATATAGTTCTTTTGCGAAAGCCAAATTTTCCTATTATTTCTGTCTCTGTGAATTTTCATTCCCAAAATCTTGTTTGCTTGGCCCTAGCTTTTCATTACAAACTCCCTAGCCAATTAAGCCTTCTATTCTTTGATACAATCATTGTTGGAGTCGCTACCAATATGTCGTCAACATACAACAGCAAATGATGAAATCATCATCACCAAATCTCTTTTTGTATACACAAGGACCTGCATTTAGTCTATTGTATCCGAGGCTCATTATGAAAGAATCAAATCTCTTATACCAACATCTCAACGTCTGTTTAAGACCGTATAGAGATTTGTTTAGCCTGCAAACTAAGTTCTTTTTTTAGATGTTTGAAAATTTTTCTGGTTGGAGCATATAAATTTCTTCTTCAACTTCTCCATAAAGAAATACAGTTTTAACATCTAACTACTCAAGGTGAATTTCCAATGTAGTACACATTGCCAGGACAACTCTAACTGTTGTGAGTCGAACGAGAGGTAAGAAGATTTTATTGAAACCGATACTTTTTTTCTGAGAAAATCCTTTTACCAACAGCCTTACACGTTACCTTTCCACTTGAACATTGCAATATCGTTTTATTTTAAACATCCATTTGTTTCCAATGGCTCTCCTTCCTTGTGATAAAAGAACAAGATCCCACGTATTATTTTTGTTAAGTGCTTCTATTTCTTCTTCCATTGTTGTCATCCACTGAGATGCATCTTTTCCATGAATTGCCTCATGAAATATAAGTGGTTCTCAATCTTCAGATAGAAGACAATAAGCAACATTTCCCTCCAAAATAAAGTCATTCTCCATTTTCAGATATATTTTATGTCGGTCTTCTATGCGTCTAGCGGAAATATGAGCAACTTGACAAAGGCAAATTGGAAATGAAGAAGGAATACAACAAAATTGATTTTGAGTGGGAGAATGAAAAGTCAAGAAAATCATTTTGTTGATAGTCAAATATATTATGCACCGTTTTGTAGGAAAAAAATTTACCTTGTGGTCCCCACAAGTGTTGATTTTTTTCCCCAAAATTGTGCCTATAAATACGAGGTATTATCACGTCAGTTTTGCATCCCCAGCAGAAGAAACACAAGAGAAAAAAATTAGAAAACAAATATTTTTCTAAATATCTACGCTGTCTTCCTCTACTTTTTCCCGTACAAAATGGTATTGTAACCTTATGTGTTTCGTCCTTGGATGAAATGCTGGATTATTTGCCAGATGCAAAACACTATGACTATCACAAAACAGGACAATATTATCTCGTTTATGACCAAACTCATCCATCAACATTTGCAACCAAATTGCCTCTTCGATGATTTGTGTAGCCACAACATACTCAGCCTTTGTCATAGATGTCGCGACGATAGACTATAGTTTTATACCCAGCTTAGAGCACCGTTAGCAAGACTAAATACGTATCCTGTGGTGGTTTTGCTTTTGTCGAGGTCGCTGGCATAATCCGAATCGACATACCCAATAACAGTGAAGTCTGATTCTCGATAATACAATGCAACATTTGTGATACCCTTGAGGTATCTCAATATCCTCTTCACAACACTCCAATGCTCAATTCCAGATTTTGTCATATATTGATTAACCGCTCTCACTGCTTGTGCAATATCTGGTCTGATACAACCTTGGCAAACACCAAACTGTCCATTGTTGATGCATACGGTACTCGAGATATCTCAATCCTCTCATCTTCTGTGTTAGGACTCATCTCGGATGATAACTTGAAATTAATAGGAAGATGAGTAGAGATTAACTTATAATCTTCCATGTTGAAACTACACAAAATTTTATTAATATAGTTCTTTTATCAAAGCTACCTATCTATCTTTGTGTCTAGATCGTTGTTATCAATCGAGTCACAATTAATTCACTTGGAACTTCACGAGTAGAATATATAATCAAGCTAATCAAACTCATTAAATGTATAATTTGATTCCGTCTTTAGATTATAGTTCTAGAATCATTCTGTGAATCAATCTCAGAATGATTATATACTTTTCAAAGAAGAATATATGTTTCTGAGTCTTCGAATCCAATTGAAGAAAAATCAACACAATACTTGTTGTCTTGTTTTTTCGGACAACAGACGAACAACATTCTATGGTAAGGATGAAGAATCAGAGCAAATAAAAAGCCATAATTCAGAACTCTCAGCTAAATAAAAACTTGTTTAAAGTTCGTCCGAACCCATGAACGAGGAACTCGGACCGAACCCACCAAAGATGGATTCAAGAAGTCATAACATCGAAATGATTCATCAAATGAGCTGCCATGGAAGTGAGACTTACCCTGATGAAGAAACCAAGCGGACAAGGTGAGGAAGAAGAGGATGATCCAAGAGAAAGGTGAAGAGAACGAGGATCGATGATGATTTGTTTTCAGACCAAAAAAAATTATGACAGAAACAGAGGAGTCAATGTTCGAAATTAGATAGAGAAAATCACGGATACAGTATGACGATCTCTCTCTCTCATCCATTCTTCATTCCCCCTCTCATAATTGATCTATAGATTCTATACGTCCACCTGTACACATGGAGTTGTAGAAAAACTTGTCGCATATGTTTCCTTAAATATAAAATCTTAAAGCAAGTGAGAATTAAGATACAGGGCAATGAAAAATACAGCAACATGCAAAGAATAACAACAATAAACATGTGTGAAAACTTGTAGAAGACAATTTGGTAAATCGATAGTTCAAAGAAATAAAACATATAAAGCATTATTCGTTTATTTACTTGTCTATCTTTAAGTACACTTGTCAGCCTTTACAATGTACCAAAGATCTCCACGGATAACTCCCCCTGAGTTAGACGTAAATACAACCTTAGACGTAAATACAACCTCTACTGTTTTACTCCACTCATTATAATATCTATCTAAGTACACTTAAAACATAAAAACTCTCTTTCTCTCTATTTTACGTACTTCAGCGATATCACCCAGATCCGTAAACCCTATTTTTCTTTTCAGGTTAACTTATCTATCTTCCACACGGCTTAGCTAACCTCCCAGTTCTTCAGCCGCACCGTCTTGCTGATTTTCCTTCAGTATAGACTTCGCCAGATCCAGCTTGACTCCACCTTTTTCTCCTTGATCTTCTCGTTGACTTCCTTCAATCTCTCCTTATTTGAATTTCTGCTCCTTGAATGTCTCAACTATCTGAAATAACAATTATACTCTACGGTCCTATTTTTATTGCATTAACAATCTTCCCCTTTAAATTCTTATCACAGAAACATACTTCAATCAATCATATAGAATTCAAAACAATGCAATAAAATCATTCAAGCACAAAGCAACCACCATCTAAAATCAAGCATCACAAATAGATTGACGCATATATGTTCAGATCATAATAAGTTCAAGCACGGAAAGTAGGAAAGTTAAGTACACTTAAGATAAATATTGTCTTTAAGTGCACTTAAAGAAAACAAAAAAACGCGTATGAAAGGAACACATTAGTTCCTCTGTTTCTTTCCCTTTGCTTTTTCCGTGATTGGTTCCTCACGAACCTCTTCAACCTCGTCCTCCTCAACCTTATCCTCCTCCTGCATTTCTCCCCCTGTTTATATGATAAGATTCAAACAAGATCAGATACACAAGTATAATAGCCAATATACAGAAAATATAAGTGCACTTGATTACTCTGGAATCGTATGAGTAGCCCGTCAATAGATTTCAGCGCTGCATTCAGAGTCTGCTTTAGTTTAGTGAGCTCCTGAACCATACTGTTTCTGGAAGTTCCTACAGCAGATGAATAGGGCATCTTGGCCATATACCTCTTCTCCAATATGATCCATGGGGGTATATTTTCGCGCACCTCATCTCTTCCAACAATATCAGGGACTTGTTGACACAAGATGTTCTGAATCAGGCATGGAAACGGAAGAACGAATTTCGTTGAATTGGATAGACCCAGTCCCACAATTGAGTCCAGGAACACCTTGCCGAAGTTAATTGGGATGTCATTCTTCAAGCAGTACAGGAAGATGGCTGTATCCTGCCTAATTCCATCTGATTTCTTGTTTGGTACTCAGTTGGTGCGAGAAATTTTGTTGAGTAAGGCGTATTTCCACTGAAGTTTGGAATTTAGAATCTGACCAGGCCATGAACTCAGTTTACCATCTATCAGTTCCTTAGTGATAATGTTCATATCCAAATCAAGTTGGAGTTCTTTTGTGAGTGTCACAGGCACATGTGGGATGCCAAAAAACTCATTTATCACCTCAGCACTAAACTTGATAACATGACCACGAACATACGTGGTACCAAACAAGGCCGAACCTGAGTCTTCAATTTCAGGAACCAAATTCGCATAGAATTCATAAACAAGTTCCTTACACACAGAAGCCACGGTAGTGACTGTGTGTGTCAGCTTACGGTTCACTAAGATGTCCCAAACAAAGAGATGCTTGAACTGATGCACACTCAGACCTCGTTCAGAAAAAATTTCCCTTTCCTTAAGGTTTTAAACTAGAAAGGTACGATTCCTTGTACAGTTTGTGTGAAAAGTCCTGGGAGGAAGAGAAAGGAGTACCTCTTCTCGAAGATGCAGAAGGTTGGTTATCTGTAGCAGAGACCAGTCTTTGAGCAGTAACCGGCGTTGTTGGAACATTTGATGGAGCAGCACTCGGTGGTGGGGCCGAGGTTGTCTGTGTCTCTCTCGGTGGGGTCGAGGAGTGCGAAGTTTCCCTTTGTATGTTTGAAGTTTGGTGCGATTCACTCTGTGGGGTCGACGTAGAAGGGGCCTTTAGTTCACTATCGAGGTGTGTTTGAAGGTGGACCATGGATGTTGCATTTGGTCGTTGATTTTCACACTTATTTGGAGCAAAATACTTCGCCGCCAGAACTTTGTATCGTCGGCCATTTACACGCGATGGGTTTCGCGTAAACACCAAGTCTCCCATTCTTACCTCTTGATTATCAAGAAGGAGAATATCATCTGCATTCAGGCCGAATTTGGTGCTTCGTGTCTGCATTTTCGTTGAAGAAAAAAAATCTGCAAAGAAGAAATTGCTTCTCGTTCTCTCGAAAAAGGTGGGTTAGGGTTTCAGAATTTTAAGCAACAAGTAAAGAGCAGCAGTTTAGGGAAGGTTAAGTGCAGTTGCAGCGGAAAAATAGGGATTTAAAAAAAAATTGAAGTAACTGCACTAGTCACAACAGCCCACAAACTATCCCATCACATTTAAAGTTTTAAAAAAAACTGGCAAGTTTCTCTGAAGAAAACACTCAAGTGCTGATATCACTCGTCAGATCAATGTGTAAACCCTAACCATAAAACATGATAGAAAGAATAAAAGAAAAATTAGACCTTTAAGAATTAGTCAAGAACTGCAAACGACTGATTGTTTAAATACACTTACTGAATATTGTTCTCCACTTAAAAACAAGTTGTTGTATTGCATTACTGCTTATTATTTTTTGTTATTTTCTTCTTCTTTTTATTTTTATTTTTTAAACACTCATTCATAGCTTCTAGGACGTTGTGTAGATATCCTTTTGTTCATATAACAAGCTCCTTGACTACCCTTTTTAGGTATACTCTTATGCAAGCATAGAGGAGTATGTAAGCACAATTTTAGCTTTGTATCATAGGACGTTATAACTGAAACTGAATATATCTCAACTTAGACCCGAGCATATACTCATGACAAACTAATCTTATTTCTGCATAGAAACACGCATAAAGTTGTCAGAGAAGTAAGTGAGAATTTTAAGTGCACTTGGGTCACTAGATAGAGAACTTATAACTTGCAAAAACTCTAACAGTGTTCAAACACAGAACAATGAGCAATTAAGTGTACTTAAATCAAGCAGACATCTCAGTAATTTCCCTTTCTACGTAAGATCATCAAATACTCCGAAAACAAATCTACCAATGTAATATGCAAGGAATAATCAAAGCTCACAGACACCAAGTGATTTTCTCAGAGAAACAAACCAATTTAAATCTAGGAGTTTTGTAAAAATATCCGCAAGATGACGTTCCGTAGGCACATACTCCATTTTCATTTGTTTTTGTTCAACCTTCTCCCTCAAAAAATGATGTCTTATTTCAATGTGCTTTGTTCTAGAATGCTAAACATGATTTTTCGATATATCTATAGCACTTGTATTATCACACCATGCAGTAAAAGTTCTGGATTTCATACCGTAGTCCATAAGCATTTGATTCATCCATA
>CM071874.1:30191198-30204084 GCA_036759665.1 Gynandropsis gynandra
TGCAATAATAATAAGCTTATTAAATTTAAATTGTACTTTAAATTACTTGATAAAATTTAAAATTGTTTAAAACTTACCACAAATGATTTCCACCATCGTTCCTTAATTTCTGGATCGGTATGTGTCCAATTGTAACTGAACCGATCATAATCAGATTTTATCGTAGTTGTTATTTGCCGATTAAGTTGCTTAATTCCAAACCTACAAATCACAATTACGGATAAATTAACATTTAGTTAATTATTTATAGTTGAGATTTGAAATTGAGTATACGTACCATTGTGCGCCGCTTTTTGTATCAGGGTCTATAAGCGGAAGCTTCCGCCGCTCTTCATCCATTGCTAAAATTTCTTCCACTGTTGGTTCCTCGTATATATGTGGATCGTCATGCTGTACTTGATCTGGTGGTGGTTGTATTTGCGGATAATACGGCATATATTGGCCCAATTGTGTCGATCCAGTGTTTCGGAACAAATGTGGATTCATGTAATCATCATATCCCGAATTGGAATGTCGGGAATGAGACGATATGTTGCCATTTTCCTCGGATTGAGGGCGGTTTCTCGTTTTACCGCCTCTTCCAACGCGTCGTGACATACTGAAATGTAAAATCAAAATATCGTCAACGTACATTTCTGAATTCTACCGTCTAACCGCTAACATCATTCTAACATCTAACCGCTAACATCATTCTAACGTCTAACCGCATTTGTTGTTCTAAATTTCAACGATGAATCCTAACGTCATAGAACCGCAAACATAATTCTAACATCAACGTCTAACGTCTAATTTCTATAACCACATATACACATTCTAACGTCTAATTTCTATAACCACATATACACATACACATACACATACACAGACACATACACATACACATACACATACACAGACACATACACATACACATACACATACACAGACACATACACATACACATACACATACACAGACACATACACATACACATACACATACACATACACATACACATACACATACACATACACATACACATACACATACACATACACATACACATACACATACACATACACATACACATACACATACACATACACATACACATACACATACACATACACATACACATACACATACACATACACATACACATACACATACACATACACATACACATACACATACACATACACATACACATACACATACACATACACATACACATACACATACACATACACATACACATACACATACACATACACATACACATACACATACACATACACATACACATACACATACACATACACATACACATACACATACACATACACATACACATACACATACACATACACATACACATACACATACACATACACATACACATACACATACACATACACATACACATACACATACACATACACATACACATACACATACACATACACATACACATACACATACACATACACATACACATACACATACACATACACATACACATACACATACACATACACATACACATACACATACACATACACATACACATACACATACACATACACATACACATACACATACACATACACATACACATACACATACACATACACATACACATACACATACACATACACATACACATACACATACACATACACATACACATACACATACACATACACATACACATACACATACACATACACATACACATACACATACACATACACATACACATACACATACACATACACATACACATACACATACACATACACATACACATACACATACACATACACATACACATACACATACACATACACATACACATACACATACACATACACATACACATACACATACACATACACATACACATACACATACACATACACATACACATACACATACACATACACATACACATACACATACACATACACATACACATACACATACACATACACATACACATACACATACACATACACATACACATACACATACACATACACATACACATACACATACACATACACATACACATACACATACACATACACATACACATACACATACACATACACATACACATACACATACACATACACATACACATACACATACACATACACATACACATACACATACACATACACATACACATACACATACACATACACATACACATACACATACACATACACATACACATACACATACACATACACATACACATACACATACACATACACATACACATACACATACACATACACATACACATACACATACACATACACATACACATACACATACACATACACATACACATACACATACACATACACATACACATACACATACACATACACATACACATACACATACACATACACATACACATACACATACACATACACATACACATACACATACACATACACATACACATACACATACACATACACATACACATACACATACACATACACATACACATACACATACACATACACATACACATACACATACACATACACATACACATACACATACACATACACATACACATACACATACACATACACATACACATACACATACACATACACATACACATACACATACACATACACATACACATACACATACACATACACATACACATACACATACACATACACATACACATACACATACACATACACATACACATACACATACACATACACATACACATACACATACACATACACATACACATACACATACACATACACATACACATACACATACACATACACATACACATACACATACACATACACATACACATACACATACACATACACATACACATACACATACACATACACATACACATACACATACACATACACATACACATACACATACACATACACATACACATACACATACACATACACATACACATACACATACACATACACATACACATACACATACACATACACATACACATACACATACACATACACATACACATACACATACACATACACATACACATACACATACACATACACATACACATACACATACACATACACATACACATACACATACACATACACATACACATACACATACACATACACATACACATACACATACACATACACATACACATACACATACACATACACATACACATACACATACACATACACATACACATACACATACACATACACATACACATACACATACACATACACATACACATACACATACACATACACATACACATACACATACACATACACATACACATACACATACACATACACATACACATACACATACACATACACATACACATACACATACACATACACATACACATACACATACACATACACATACACATACACATACACATACACATACACATACACATACACATACACATACACATACACATACACATACACATACACATACACATACACATACACATACACATACACATACACATACACATACACATACACATACACATACACATACACATACACATACACATACACATACACATACACATACACATACACATACACATACACATACACATACACATACACATACACATACACATACACATACACATACACATACACATACACATACACATACACATACACATACACATACACATACACATACACATACACATACACATACACATACACATACACATACACATACACATACACATACACATACACATACACATACACATACACATACACATACACATACACATACACATACACATACACATACACATACACATACACATACACATACACATACACATACACATACACATACACATACACATACACATACACATACACATACACATACACATACACATACACATACACATACACATACACATACACATACACATACACATACACATACACATACACATACACATACACATACACATACACATACACATACACATACACATACACATACACATACACATACACATACACATACACATACACATACACATACACATACACATACACATACACATACACATACACATACACATACACATACACATACACATACACATACACATACACATACACATACACATACACATACACATACACATACACATACACATACACATACACATACACATACACATACACATACACATACACATACACATACACATACACATACACATACACATACACATACACATACACATACACATACACATACACATACACATACACATACACATACACATACACATACACATACACATACACATACACATACACATACACATACACATACACATACACATACACATACACATACACATACACATACACATACACATACACATACACATACACATACACATACACATACACATACACATACACATACACATACACATACACATACACATACACATACACATACACATACACATACACATACACATACACATACACATACACATACACATACACATACACATACACATACACATACACATACACATACACATACACATACACATACACATACACAGTCATGGAGAAAAATTTGCACCACGACCTAGTAATGTTGTGGAAAACTTTAATAGGGGCACTATACATCATGATGAATTTGAGTCTTCTCAAGATGTAGAAGTGAACCCTTATGTGGAAATGGTGCAAAATGTATTTCGTGAAAGAAACGAAAATGTTGAAGAAGATCCAAATGAAGAAGCAAAAAGTTTTTTTGAAATGCTAGGAAGTGCTAGGAATCCACTTTATGATGGTTGTAGGAGTGGTTTATCACAATTATCTCTGTCTGCACGTTTGATGAATTTGAAGACTGAAAATAATTTGTCTGAGAATTGCATGGATTCGATGCAATTATAGAAAAAGATTTCTCCACATGGATCAGAAAATATGGAAGTAATGAAATTTTACATAAATAAATTTTAAAATATTATGACGCTGGTCTAAGTTTGTACATGTACTGCAGGTTGAGATGGGCAATCACCCGTTGTGGCTACGAGATCTTGTCAAAGGACCGATTGTGAAAGTTATCAGTTGGCTTATGTATTTTACACGTGGTTATAATTTTCACACTTACGATCATGGGAAATTGAAGTCGAAGATGAATTATGGTGTATGTGTGAAAGGTGAAAGCTATTGTGCATCGGTCGATGAACCAGATTTTTATGGGATTTTAAAGGAAATTTTGCAATTGGAATATCCAGGTATAGAAAACAAGTTTAAAACAATGTTATCTGCTAACACTGAAAGTGTATCAATATTAGGATATGTTTTAGAGTCATTTTCGCTCATATTCTTTGTATACATGTACTTATCCGATATGACTTCAAGCTTCACACACCCGTTTTGTTGGTTTTCAGGTTTTTAGGCGACAAGGCCTAAATGAGCTCAAAATGAAGGATTCCTGATCAAAACCACATGATTTGGAGACATATCTACTCAGAGCCGAGATCGAGTTCTAGAACCCAAAGGAACACCCGAGCAACGAGCGGAAAAGAGAGATTTCAAGGACACAAGGGTGCCCGGTCGGGCACTACTACTCCACCCGCTCGGGTAAAACCTACGGGGTTTTATCCACACATCCAGCATGACCTGGGCACTAAGGCAATGAGATCGGGTAGCCATACCTGATCGGGCGCAAGAAGAATACCCGCTCGGGCTATTAGTCACCCAATTTGCTCCGAGAGTTAACACGACTCGGGCCCGCTTGACCACGCGATCGGGTGATGTCCACCCGATCGGGCACCATACAGCAACACGGCCGGGCGAGCCTCTGCACGACCGGGTAACACCTGTGCCCGAGCGGGCCGCGTAATTCGCAACAACCTAGATCTAACATTCACACGAGCGGATTTAAAGAACAGTAGCGGATTTAAGGAACAGAACAGATCTAGGGGAAAGGGGGGCGACGAACAGGGCAAGGAAAGGCTGAAGAAAGATCTGGAAAGGCTCAGGAGGTATCGGAGAAGAAGAGAAGCATCAATCCGTACACCGGTACCACAATAAGGAAGGTCGAGGCATCGAATTCCTTAGGGTTTATCATGTATAAGACTTTGTTATCTTCTGCTTTTGTTTCCTCCATGAGTTAGTAGTGTCCCTACTGCGGGTAGGGATATCGGGTTTGTGTGTATGAACGATGTTTCGCGTTAATGCTTAGTTTTATGAATTCATTCTTGATTTACGGTTCTACACTTAGCAATATCATTCTTACGTTAGTGCTGACCGCTCAACAACATAGGATTTCGAACCTTGCTGGAAGGTTAAGGAACGAATCCGGTCCGCTAAGTTGTAGATTAAGATTGACTAATGAGAATCTGACCGGTCGGTTAGTCATCTTAGGGATAGTGATTGCGATCATAATGCTGCCATGGTACGTGTTAATCACTGCTGGAAGGTAGGGTTGCACGTATCCATGGTTAGGAGGTTTAGGCTCGGAAGAATCACTCCTCACCGTAGAGCATGAATTTCCCGTTGTCAAGAATAGGTTATAGAACTATGATCCTTAGTCTTTCATCTATGCAATTCCCGGTATCCCGTACACCCGTAGTGCTTACCATATCTAGTCTTATCCTTAACCTAGTTTCGTTGTCACCATTAGGATAGTTTTAGAAAATTTAGAACCACATCTCATTCTATCTTCTTTCGTCTTAGTTTAGTTTCGTTCTTAGTTTAGCTGCATTAGTCCCTAGAGATCGACCCTGGTACTACACGATCCATATACTTGCGGTGAAGTGGTCTAGGAAAAATATAAACCTCGTGTTTCCACACGTCAAGTTTTTGGCACCGTTGTTGGGGACTAAAACGGCTTAGACTAGGAATTAACTAGATTAAGATCTAGTTCTTTCCGGAGTCTTTGTTTGTTTGTTTGTTTGTTTTTGTTTTTGTGTTTGTTTGTTTGTCGTCTTTATCGAGTCTTTTCTTATCTACCGCGGATTTACGCTAGGTGTTTTTGTTTCTTGTTGTGCAGGAAATTTGCATGAGAAGCTCTACCCAGAAACTTCTCATCTACGATCCCGAAGTCGAACACACACTAAGAAACCTGCGCAAGAAAAGAAGAATCGGAATAGTTGATTCCGAATCCGAGGTAGAAAGAACGAGCTACCACGAGCAACAAGCCTCTGAGGAGGAAGATACATACAGTGCAAGCAGCGGAGAAAACGTAAGTATTCCCGATATGGTTGCTGCAGACGAGACTTATGGAGCATACACCGCTCCTAAGCATACCCAGTTACTCTCGTGAATGGCCCGCATGATTGATACACAAGTTGAGCTGCAACCAGTTTTTATTCAGATGCTCAACAATTCGACTTTTCGTGGAATGGAGAACAAAGATCCGAACTCCCACCTTATGGATTTCAAGATGCTATGTAGCACGACTAAGGTTGGAACGGGAGTCACTCGAGAGGATCTTTATCTGATGGCGTTCCCATTCTCACTCAAAGATGCGGCACAACGTTGGCTCGTCAACTTGCCGGCTGCATCAATCACGTCATGGGAAGATATGGAACAAAGGTTTATGCAGCAATTCTGCCCGGATCCCCGAACGCTTCTCGCCAAGAGTCGTATTAATTCTTTCCTTCAAGAAAGAGGCGAGACGTTACATGACGCATGGGAGCGATTCAAAGATTACCAGCGAATATGCCCACACCACGGGATGGATAAGAAATATCTTATCACAAATTTCATCCAAGGACTCCAAGAGACCACCCGATTCATGAGCGTGGCAGCGGGTGGTGGTTCCCTAAGCAACCTCACGTTTGATCAGCTCGAGAACCTAATCGAGAGCATGGCTAGGGAAGGAGGTAAGAAAGTGGGAGAGTACAATCGCAATTACCCATCAAAGGCTGCAGTAAACGAGCTTGGTACCGCCAACCCGGAGTTAATGGATCTAAAACAACAAGTTGGCGAGATTCACCGGATGATTGCTGGACTACATGTGGATCGACATGACTCATCCGTTGGCCAAGGGATAGAAGAAGTGAATTATGTCTCCAATCGGGGATATCAACAAGGCTACATCAAGAGCCACCCCAACCTCTCATACGGTAACATAAACAACGCAGCAAATCCGCAAGACTTTCAACCGCGGATGATGACGAGAAACCCTAATCAAGGTTTCCAGCCGAGAGGTAATGGCCAAGACTATGGGTACCAGCAACGTGTGCACAACCCGCACGATTCCGACGTTTTATCGATGCTCCAATTCATGCGCCAAGAGCAGAAAAGCGCATTTGGAGGGATTAGAGCTGAGCAAGAGGACATGAAGAAGAGGATGGATGGTTTTTAGACGCACTTGCAGCTCCTCGAAACGCAAGTGGCTCAGCTAGCGCAAGGTTCAAAGAGACAACCCGAACAGCTTCCCGAGAAGCCCGAAGCAAACTCTCGCGAGCAGATCAATGCCATCCACTTGAGGAGTGGCAACGCGGTAGGACAATCCATGCCACCCACGGCTGCAAGAGAAGAGCAACCTAACATTCTAGGCGTGGAAGAGAAGAGGACCGAGGAAGAGGAGACGGAGTTACCCTATGTAGCACCTCCCCCAAGGGTACCACCATTGCCCTTTCCGCAGCATCAAATCCAAAGGAGACAAAGCGATGAAGGCCAATTTTCCCAATTCGTGGAACTCCTACAGAAGTTGCAAGTTACCATCCCTTTCTACGACGCACTCATGAAGATTCCGTCCTACGCGAAGTTTCTCAAAGACATCATAACAAGAAAACGGACCGTAGACAACGAGATGGTAATGGTCACAAACTCTCTCATACAACCACCGACCATGGCTAAGAAGATGCCCGATCCAGGTAACTTCGTTATCCCTTGCAAAATCTATGACTACGAGATTGAGCATGCGCTAATTGACATCGGAGCGAGTGTGAGCTTGCTACCATTATCCCTCATCGAAAAGCTTAATCGCGTAGGAGATCTTCAGCCAACACATACATGCCCGAACCCGTGATGCATGTCGACACGGTGGATGAGTTAGTGGATGAAATTACGCATGAGTATCGGACCATCCATCCAATGGAACTAGCACTTTCAGCGTGTAAGGAAGGTACATTTCAGTCATCTCAAGACGTAGAAGAATGCATAGACCTAATGGAGGAGTTGATTGAACTCGGATCTAGCGTGCACCCGAGCGGGCAGGACACACAGCCCGATCGGGCTGAGCTAACACGGAAGAACCCGCACGGGCAGGATCGTGACCCGACTCGGGTAGTACTCACGGGGGTGAATGCCCCAATTATTAACCCGAGCGGGCAGATTCTTGAACCCGATCGGGTAGCGCCTTTTGATGAGAACCCGCCCAAGCAGACCTACAGCCCGACTCGTGTACACCCTACGGGGGTGAATGGCACAAGTTACACCCCGAGCGGGTTGGTTAAAGAGCCCGATCGGGCAGATCAGATGGAAAGGAACCCGCTCGGGCGTACTGATGCACCCGACCGGGTAGTACATCTTTCACCATGTCCTACATCTCCTATACCCCACATCGCGCACTTTCGCACGGTTCCTGACTGGAGTGCCGAGAAGGCACCCAAGGTTGAGTTAAGCCCCTTCCGCAGGGGCTCAGGTATGAGTTTCTTGGTGATAATTCTACGTACCCCGTGATTATCAATGACGCGCTTGATAGGTCACAAGTGGACAAGCTCCTCTGCGCCCTCAAGAGATATCGAGCCGCCATCGGATACACATTGGAAGATATCTGGGGTATCGATTCTCAGATTTGCACACACCGAATCCACCTAGAAGACGAGTCGAAGTCCTCCATAGAGTGTCAACGCCGACTCAACCCCAACATGGCCGAGGTCGTGAAGAAGGAAGTGCTGAAGCTTCTAGACGCGGGTATCATATACCCCATCTTCGATAACACTTGGGTCAGCCCGGTACAAGTGGTACCGAAGAAGAGAGGCATCACCGTCGTCCCAAACCAAAACAACGAACTTATTCCTACGCGGACGGTCACGGGATGGCGGATGTGCATCGACTATCGAAAGCTAAACAAGCATACCAAGAAGGATCACTTCCCTTTGCCTTTTATTGACCAAATGCTTGAGAGGTTAGCTCTTCACTCGTATTTCTGGAGGTTAGCTCTTCACTCTTATTTCTGTTTTCTTGATGGCTATTCAGGGTTCTTTCAAATTCCGATCCACTCAAATGACCAAGAGAAGACGACCTTCACTTGCCCACATGGGACGTTCGCTTACCGCCGGATGCCGTTCGGTCTATGCAATGCACCCGCCACATTTCAAAGATGCATGACTTCTATCTTTTCTGATGTTAATGGCGATATTATGGAGGTGTTCATGGATGACTTTTCCGTCCATGGATCCTCCTTTGATTTGTGTCTAACCAATCTCTGTAAAGTGTTAGACAGGTGTTTGCAAGCGAATCTTGTGCTAAATTGGGAGAAGTGTCACTTCATGGTGCGGGAAGGAATTGTTCTAGGACACAAGATTTCAGAGAAGGGGATTGAAGTCGATAAAGCTAAGGTTGAGGTCATTGAGAAGCTACCCCCTCCTATTAATGTCAAAGCAATTCGTAGCTTCCTTGGACACACGGGATTTTATCGGAGGTTAATTAAGGATTTTTCTAAGATCCCCAAACCGCTTACCGACCTTTTGAGCAAGGATGCAATGTTCGACTTCAATGAGGAGTGTCATGTGGCTTTCGAGAAGCTCAAGAAAGCATTAGTTTCACCCCCTATCATCCAACCTCCGGATTGGAAGCTCCCTTTTGAGATCATGTGCGATGCAAGCGACTACGCAGTGGGAGCTGTATTGGGGCAGCGGAAAGATAAGGTGATGCATGCTATCTACTACGCCAGCCGTACTTTGGATGACGCTCAGTGCAACTACTCCACTACGGAGAAAGAGCTGCTGGCCATTGTTTTCGCTTTTGAGAAGTTTCGCTCCTACCTTGTAGGATCCAAGGTAATTGTCTATTCCGATCATGCAGCATTGAAATACGTGATCAACAAGAAGGATGCGAAACCAAGGTTGATTCGGTGGGTCTTAGTCCTCCAAGAGTTCGATATAGAGATACGCGATAGAAAGGGGACAGAGAACAGCGTGGCCGATCACTTGTCTCGCCTTGAGATTCCCGATAGAATCCCTATAGACGACTCCCTCAAAGATGTTGTTGTCATGGCCGTAAACGAAACACCTATCCCATGGTATGCAGATTTCGTAAATTACCTCGTATCTGAGACTCTCCCACCTGGCCTGAACCACAACGCAAGGAAGAAGTTCCTACACGATGTCAAAGCCTACTTTTGAGAAGAGCCTTACTTGTTCAAGCGAGGGACCGACGGTATATATAGGCGTTGCATTCCGGAAGAAGAGGTATCCGATGTGCTTTTCCATTGCCATTCTTCTGACTACGCAGGACACTTTGCTGCAGCTAGAACGACAGCGAAAGTTCTCCAATCCGGGTTCTATTGGCCTACGCTCTTTAGGGACGTTCACAGATATGTTTCAGCTTGTGACATATGTCAAAGGACGGGAAACATCTCTAGAAGGCAGGAGGGACCTCAGCAACCCATCTTGGAAGTCGAACCATTTGATGTATGGGGCATCGACTTCATGGGACCGTTCCCTCCGTCTTACGGGAATCAATATATCTTGGTCGCTGTTGATTATGTGACGAAATTGGTGGAAACCCTAGCATGCCCGACCAACGATGTCAAGGTAGTCACCAAGCTCTTTAAACGAACCATCTTTCCTAGATTTGGTGTTCCAAGGGTAGTGATTAGTGATGGAGGAACGCACTTCATCAATCGGGTGATCGAGACACTATTAGCGAAATACAGAGTGAAGCATAAAGTCGCCACACCCTATCACCCTCAGACAAGTGGGCAAGTGGAAGTGTCTAATCGAGAAATCAAGTCTATCTTAGAAAAGACCGTTTCAAGATCCCGACGCGATTGGGCTATAAAGTTAGATGATGCAGTTTGGGCTTTTAGAACGGCTTTCAAGACTCCGATTGGTATGACACCGTTCCAGCTCGTATATGGGAAAGCATGTCACCTCCCCGTCGAATTGGAGCACAAAGCATATTGGGCCATAAAAGCGCTGAATTACGACCTTAAGACGGCTCAAGAGAAGCGGGTCCTCGAGATTCACCATTTAGAGGAGATGCGACAAAATGCCTACGAGAACGCAAAGATTTACAAAGAGCGTTCTAAGAAGTGGCATGACAAGCGCATTCTCCAACGTTCGTTCAAAGCAGGTGACCAAGTGCTTCTATTCAATTCCTGCTTGAAGTTATTTCCGGGAAAGCTCAAGTCGCGGTGGTCGAGACCTTTCACGGTAAGAGGCATTTCACCACATGGGGCCGTGGAGTTAGACAACGGGCTTGGGGGAACATTTTTGGTGAATGTGCAGAGAGTGAAAGCATATTGTGCTGATAGGATAGATGACGGAGCAGGCAACTTGCCTCTTTCCGACATTACATGCGTATGAAGACGATAGGGTCGAGCTAAAGACCGAAAACAAGTGCTTCTTGGGAGGCAACCCGAGCCATATATCATTTTTCTTTTTCATTTCATTTCTTTTTTTGAACTTGTCTTTAGACATGGACAATTTTTTTTACTTAGAGATTTAGAGGACTTATGATATTTGCTGCACGGTTTTCCTCGCTTTCTTTTCAAGTTTTGCAGCAAATACCCGATCGGGTATGATCATATCACCCGCACGGGCAGAGAGCGCAAGAGTCACTACATCCGAGCGTATCACGGTTCGAGAAAGACACACGCACACACCAGGTGTATTCGTCACCTTTTTATA
>CM071874.1:30213996-30229531 GCA_036759665.1 Gynandropsis gynandra
CCAACTTAAAAGAGGTAGTGAAAAAAGAGATACTAAAACTTTTGAATGCATGTATCATATATCCTATCTTGGAAAGCGAATGGGTGAGTCTCGTGCATGTCATACCAAAGAAAGGAGGAATGATGGTAGTACGCAACGATAACAACGAGCTGATTCCAACAAGAACCGTCACGGGGTGGAGAATGTGCATAGACTACCGCAAGCTCAACAAGGCGATGAGGAAAGATCACTTCCCTCTCCCATTCATCGACCAAATGTTAGAACGGTTAGCGAATCATGCATATTTTTGTTATTTGGACGGATATTCTGGTTTCTTTCAGATTTCCATTCATCCTCAAGACCAAGAGAAGACGACTTTCACGTGTCCTTATGGGACATTTGCTTACCGTCGTATGCCTTTTGGCCTCTGCAACGCTCCGGCTACTTTCTAGCGTTGTATGATGGCAATATTTTCTGATTTGATCGAACATATCATGGAAGTATTTATGGATGATATTTCGGTTTATGGTTCTACATTCGATGATTGTCATGTCACTTGATGGTGAAGGAAGGTATTGTACTTGGACACATGATCTCATCGAGGGGCATAGAAGTTGACAAAGCCAAAATTGAGGTAATCGAAAAACTTCCTCCACCTGTTTCAGTTAAAGAAATTCATAGCTTCCTAGGGCATGCAGGTTTTTATCGAAGGTTCATCAAAGACTTCTCAAAGATTACAAAACCATTAATGGAGTTGCTGGCCAAAGACGCTACATTCAACTTCTCTCAAGAGTGCCACAACGCCTTCAACACCATCAAGACAGCATTGGTTTCGGCGCCCATCATTCAACCACCCGATTGGAGTCTACCATTTGAGATTATGTGTGACGCTAGCGACTACACCGTTGGGGCTATTTTAGGACAGCGACGAGACAAGGTCTCTCATGTCATCTCCTACGCTAGCAAGACACTAGATGACGCTCAAATTAACTATGCCACAATCGAGAAGGAGCTCCTTGCCGTCGTCTTCGCCTTTAACAAGTTCTAATCCTATCTCGTAGGGTCAAAGGTAATCATTTATACTTATCATCCAGCGCTTAAATATCTTCTAGGGAAGAAGGACGCGAAACCACGCCTTATCCGATGGATCCTTCTCTTACAAGAGTTTGACCTCAAAATAAGAGAAAGGAAGGGGTCCGAGAACGTCGTTGTAGACCACCTCTCTCGCATAATTGTGGATGATGAGAGACCTATCGACCATTCCTTGAGAGACGACATCATATGCACACTTACTTCAGGTAACCCCGCTCCTTGGTATGCTGATTTTGTTAATTTTCTTGTGAGCGGTATAATACAACCCGACCTTTCTTTTCATTGGGACGATCCAATTCTCTACAAGAGATGCGCGGATGGGGTCTTTAGGAGATGCATCCCCGAGGAAGAGGTAGAGAGCATCCTATTCCATTGTCATGGATCGGATTATGGAGGTCACTTCAGCAAGTCCAAAACCGCTTCAAAGGTGCTACAAGCGGGTTTTTATTGGCCGAACCTTTTCAAGGATGCCCATAGGTACGTTTTCTCTTGTGATAGATGTCAAAGAACGAGAACTATAGGTAAGAGGAACGAGATGCCACAGACCTACATCCTTGAGGTAAAGTTGTTTGATGTTTGGGGTGTAGATTTCATGGGACCTTTTCCCTCGTCGTGTGGCAACCAATATATTTTGGTAGGCGTAGATTATGTGTCTAAGTTGGTAGAAGCCATCGCAACACCGACTAATGACGCTAGGGTAGTGATGAAATTCTTTAAGAAGATCATATTCCCTCGTTTTGGAGTTCCTAGATTAGTCACTGGTGATGAAGGCTCACACTTTATTGCAAGACAACTCGAGTCCCTCCTTAAGCATTATGGCGTGAAACATAGGATAGTTACACCGTACCACCCACAAACTAGCGGACAAGTCAAGGTTTGGAATAGGGAGATTAAGAGTATACTAGAGAAAACCGTGTCTAGGTCCCGTAGAGATTGGTCGATGAAATTAGATGATGTGTTATGGACCTATAAGACTGCGTTTAAAACTCCCATTGGCATGACTCCTTTTAAGCTTGTTTATGGCAAGTCTTGCCACCTACCTGTCGAGCTAGAGCACCGCGCCTATTGGGCGACAAAGCTCCATAACTTTGATCTTAAGAGTGCATGTGAGAAACGACTTTTGCAGGTGAACGAGCTCGACAAGCTCCGTCTTGATGCATATGAGAACTCTAAGATCTACAAGGATTGTGCTAAGAGATGGCACGATAAGAATATCCTACCTCATGAATTTTAGCTAGGTGACTTGGTTCTACTATTTAACTCTCGTCTTAAGCTTTTTCTGGCAAACTACGGTCCCGTTGGTCTGGTCCTTTTCAGGTACGAGAGGTATTCCCGCATGGAGCAGTAGAACTTTGGAGCGAGACGAGTGGGACATTCAAAGCTAATGGACAGCGGCTAAAGCTCTACCAAGCCGCTCAACCGATCGAAAGTGGACACTACATTTCCCTTTCCGGTCCACCGGTCACGCACGCATGAGGAATGGAGACGTCAAAGCTTAAAGACGTTAAATGAGCGCTTTCTGGGAGGTAACCCCGCTGTTTGTTTTCTCTTTTCATTTTAGTTTAAGACTCGCTTAATCGTTTTAAAAAAACCCCAAAAACAAAAAACAATACCACCACAAATGTGACTTCACTTCCCTTACCCTCCATCGGAGCTTCACATCGAGGACGCCGTTCAATTCAAGTCTGGAGGAGCAGCTCACGTTTGTCGGGTGATTTAATTTCATTTTCTCTTTGATTTTGTAGTTTTTAGTTTTCTTTTGCTTTCGTGAGTCAGAGTCGTCCTAGGCACGTGTCCGGTGCCACATTTTGAGATGAACCCTGAACCTAGGATTCTTAAGAAGTTGACCTTTTCCGTGAGATTTTGCATGTTTGAGCTAGGTTTTTCCTAAGCGTTAGAGCTTATTAGTCGGCTGAAAAACAATAGGTCGTAGTTCTTTGGGAATCCTAGTGTTGCTTGTGGGGGGTTTAGACAAGGTTGCTAGGCTAGTTTATCGTTTATTCTCTCTATCCAGATGGTCATGCTTCGTATAGACGATGCTTTACTTCTTTTTTTATGAGGATTATTATATCATATGAGATCGAGCTTACTTTGCAGATTAAGAGCGCACACTAACACTCCGCTGTCAAATAGAAATAATGCCTAAAAGCATGATCTAAAATCGATATGAATGCATCGACCTTGATACTCTTTCGATGGTTCGGGTCTAAGTGATGGGTTGGCGATCATCTTTCTATGTTCTAAGGGCATGGCACAATAAAACGCCGCCTACTCCACTGCACTCTTGAACGAGATGCATGAGTATACCGTCATCGGTAGTCTGGGTCAAAGTAGAGGCTGGATCCCTTCAAATCCGACGTCCTAGAAGCCTAGTGTGTATGCAAATAAAAAGAAAAAAAGTAGACATAAAAAGAAAAAAAAGAAAGAAAAAAAGTATACATAAAAAGAAAAAAAAGAAAGAAAAAAAGAAAAAAGAAAGAAGCCCGGAAAAGAAACAAGTATCCTCGGTTGTTCTAGGTTTAGCATTTGTTTGAAGTCTCGTTTAGTAGAGAGGGTTATGGTGGTTTGTCTAGTTTGCCTTCGATTTACTTTCTCGTGGGTAGCCTTGGTGAACCTAGAATGAAGACTGAAAACTTAACTAGGCCGAATTTGCTCTCGACTTGCTAGTTGATCGATTAGGTTCGCTTTAGCGGTATTTCTAGGAGAAAGGGGAATTCTCGGATTTTGGATACCCCACGTGTTCCACATTTACGTTTGCTTAGGGACAAGCAAACATTCAAGTCTGAGAGATTTTGATCATATCGTTTTCATACGGATTTCTTGAACGATTTTAGAGATGTTTACGATATAGATGCGATGTTTGTGTATAATTTTGTATATGTTTTACTCGTTTTCGTGTTTTCATGCTCATATAGGTTTTAATACGTATTTGGTTCAATTTGGAGCTAAAGGACGTACACGAGAAAAAGTACCAACAATGAGGATCATCACGAAACAAATGGGACAAGAATCGGCGAAGAACAAGCCATGCCCGTGCGGGGTACAGCCTTGCTCGTGCGGGGCGTTTAGTCGGCAATTTTTTCCAGTAAATTGAGCACGGATCGAGCAATCTATTAGCACGGCCGAGGCATCAGCCCGAGCGGGCCACACCCCAACCCGACCGGGGCACGCATCAGCCCACCGGGGCACTCCCTAGCCCGAGTGGGTCACCTCGTTTTGTATCGCGATCATGGGCGATCATACGCGTCGTACCCGAGCGGGTCACTTACTCAGCCCGCACGGGTCGCGCCCGTCACCTTCAACTCCAGATAAGTTAATTTATCTTAAAACGAATAGGATTTTGTTGGGGACTTATACGATAAGGAAAACAACTTTAGAGAAGAGGAATAAGTGATATTTTGCTGGAGAAAGTAATGGAAACGTTGCCCAACTTATTCAAGAACTGAAAAGTCATGAAAAGGCAAAATCGGTGGCTACTGCAACAAAAGTAAAACAACCAAACAGTCAGAAGGAAAAAGGAGGAGAAAAGGAAAGAAAAGAAGAAAAAAAGGAAGCACAGAAGCTAGGGGTCGAGAGGAGCTTCAGTTAGAGAGAGTTTCGAGTTCTTGATCGAGGAGAGAGAGTAGAGAGAGGAAGGAGATTCTTGCGAAAGAGACGTACAAGGAGCATTGGAGATCAATCCAACTCTTCGGTTTCGTTTGGTTTTCATGTTCTTTAGACTTTCTATTTCGATTATGTTTGTTTATGAACGCATGAGCGAGTAGTTTCTTTTGTTCTAGGAGAAGGGATTAGCCCTTGGCTATCCCGGAACCACTTTGATTTATCTTTGAATGCATCTTCCCGTTTTCGTTTATCTATTCTTTATCTGAGTACTTCATTCACTTGTGTTTGCGATGGCCACGTAGATGCATGTTTTAGAAACTTAGGAGAAGGACCGAAAGGAGAATTCTAATTCTGGATAATCAGGTTCAAAACAACCGAGGTTAGGCCACGAAAGTAGGGTAGCAGCGGTTGAGGGTAAAACGGATGAATCACAGATTTTATGGGTTTAGTTCAAAGTGTCAGCCACAAAAGTAGGGGATAACTTGACTAGATCACGTGTCTATACCTTGAGAGAGGATAGATATCATATTATGATCGTCTGCCTTAGATAACTTGACTAGGATTGCGTGATAGATAGGTCGATTATTGGTTTCGGTAGTCTTGTGGTGAAACCGGATTCCTGGAACGTTTGTCTCATTGTTAAAAACTAGTTTTTTTATTTCGTTCGTTTAGTATTTCATTCTCAATTCCCATATTTCGTTCTTTTGCAAGTTTGATTCGTAGTTTAAGTTTAGGTTGTGTTGCGTAGTCCTTGTGGGATCGACACCTAAAGTACTACACATGTGCCGTGCACTTGCGGGTAGTTTAGTTAAATATTTGTGTAACTTTGATAATGCACCAAGAGGAGAGCAGTGAACTTGTCCACGTGCTCCGCGTGGCTGCCGGTAATGACTATGTCATCAACATACACAAGAAGATAGATGGTGATATCATCTTGACGAAAAATGAACAGCGAGGTATCGGCGAGGGAGTGAACAAACCTAGAAGCTTGAAGAAAGCCACACAACTTTGTGTACCATGCGCGTGGCGCTTGCTTGAGGCCGTAGAGAGCCTTGTGCAACTTGCAAACATGTGTGGGGCGATCACGATCAATAAACCCCGGTGGTTGGATCATATAAACGTCCTCGGATAGAGAGGCTTGGACAAAGGCGTTATTCATATCAAGCTGGTGCAACCTCCAACCACGAGTAACGGCAAGACTAAGGACAAGTCGTATCGTCGTCGACTTAACAACAGGACTGAAAGTGTCATTGTAGTCGACACCGGGTCTTTGATGGAACCCCTTAGCCACTAGTTGTGCCTTGTACCTGTCAATAGAGCCTTCAGAGAGGCTTTTAATTTGATCACCCATTTACATCCAACAACATTGTAAGAACGATTCGATGGGACAAGGTGCCAAGTGCCATTGCGAACCAAAGCATCAAATTCTTCAGTCATGGTTGTTCTCCATTTAGGATGTTTGAGAGCTTGAGACACACACATAGGTTCAGTCTCGGGGGAGGCGTAGTGGTAAGAGAAAGTTTTTGGGTCGGTTTGGAGATGTGGTTTTTAGCTCGGGTAATCATGGGATGGTGGTTTATGGTCGGTGGTATGTTTGTTCCGTGAGTAGGTGAGGTAGGGGATGTCATCGGTGGTGGAGGATCGGAACATAGGGGTGCCGTTGCTGATGGAGTGCTTACCGAAGTTGGCGTTGTAGATGATGATGTACGAGTGGGACTTAGTGGGATGAGAGTGTATGGAGGTGAGGACGGAATGGATGGCTCGGTGGAAACGGGGGTAGCAGAGGAGGGGAATGAAGAGAAGGGAAACTGATGTTCAACAAACTCCACGTGGCGAAAGACATATACACGAGAGGTGGGAAGATGAAGACATAGAAACACACTTTGTGTGAGAGAGTAGCCGACAAACACACAAGGAAACGAACGAGACTCGAGTTTGTGATGTGTATAGGGATGGAGTGAAGGATAGCAAAGAAAACCAAAAATTTTAAGCTTCAAATAGTTTGGGACGGATTGGAAAAGCGATGCACGGTAGGCGGTTTATGAGAATTCCACATAAGAAAATTGATGTTTGTAGAAACAGTTGTATATTGTTCTGGGGAAATGATAAAGACTTGTTGGAATGTAAATTTTGCGGTGCAAGCAGATTTCATCCAAAAAAACCATCTTCACGAAAATATGTACCGTGCAAAAAAAAATATTCTATATGCCTGTAGCAAATCGGTTGAGAAGGTTATTTGAATCGAAAAAACCGATGCGACAATGAGATTTCACATAAAATGCTCGACGGGTGAAGGGATAATCAAATTTCCATCGGATGGTAAGGGTTGGAAAGATTTCAAATATTTCCTGAGTTCGCATACAAATAGATAAATGTTTATCTTTGCCTATGCACCGATGGTTTTAGTCCATATGGACAATATGCAAGTCAATATTCTCTATGACTGATGATTTTGTCTCCATATAATTTGCCTCCTGATATGTGTCTGACGTTGCTGATTCCAAGACCAGAACATCCAAAGGAAATTTTTTATGTCTTTTTGTATCCCTTAATTCATGAATTAATACATTTTTGGTATGAAGAAAAATTTCACATTGAGAGCGATCTTGTTATGGATAACTAATGACTTTTCTGCCTATGTAATATTATCTGGATGGAGCACGCACGAGAGATTGGCATACCAATATTGTTTAGAGGATACAGATTCATTTCGACTATTACATGGGAAGAAACTATGTTGGTTTGATTCTCATAGAAGATTTCTTCCTCATGGACATACTTTCAGAAAAGATAATTTTTTTTAAAGAATGTGGTACAAAAAGAAGAGGCATTATTAACAGAGGAATTGACATCAATCGACACGATAATATGGTAAGTATGATCCATTCATCACAATAGATCAAGCAAATCAATTATGTTACATGCAATATCCGACAACATTGAAATGTCGAAGAGAGGAGTGGTGGGTCGTAGTAAAGATCAAGCCGCAAGGAGTTATAAGCACAAATGAAAAAGAATATCTGTTGCAAACCGATCACCATGAGCCAATACAATTAATTGATACAGACAATTGGGAGGAGATTCTTACAAGAACTGACATAGATGGAGAAACATCCAAAGTTATGAAGACGTTGAACCGGAAGATACAGAAGATGAACACGACAATGAATTCAATGGACAATTGAAGGAAGGCTCGCCAATCGAAGAATACCGAAGAAGAAATTTGGATTATATAATTGTAATATATAAATTTATCTAACTTGTTAAAATTATTTTTTAACTTAATATATTCACATTTCAACGGGCCTCTGTTGGGAAATCGCAATGGAAACCCGTTAAAACATTAAATTTTGCTCGATACTTAGAAAATTTTCATGGTTTTCAAATTGTCAACGGGCATCCGTTTGGAAATCGCAACGGACGCCCATCGCTGTTGTTCAGGTGGCCAATGGATGACTGTTTGTAGACACTAATGGACGCCCGTTGGTCTAGTGCAACGGATGCCCGTTGAAAAGTGTATAGCTAGCCTATTCCTACAACATCGATTTTGGTTTTGAACGGGCATCTGTTGCAATTTCTAATAGATGTTCGTTGAAAGGGGAGACGTACCGTCATTTCTTCGTCCATTGCCTCGAGAACGCATATTTCCAACGGGAATCCGTTAGAAATTGCAACGGATGCCCGTTGAGAAACCAACAGTCATGTCAATTAATTGTGTCCGTTGAGGTGACCTTATTTCCAACGAGCATCCATTGCAATTTCCAATGGATGCCCGTTGGAATATTCTGTATATCAGCCGTTGAACAATTCTATTTTCAACTCAATCTGAAAAAAGAAATTTCTCAAACAGTTAAACACAATTAACCACAATGAGAGCTCGACGATTTGTCGATTACGGTGGAATATTGACGGGCTTGGCAGGAGGTCTGCCACTGCCTCCACCGCCACCATATCGGCCTCCTTCACCTATATCGTCATCGCTGATATTTGATGAAGAAGATGATATGGTGGACATAGACGCGTTGACCGATAGTTTCGACGAGCGTCCTTCCGTCTCGAGTATTGACCCTAAACGTTCTGATGGGTATGGTAAGATTTTAATTAAATAATTCATATTGTATTTAATGATCAATAATATCTAATTATTTGATTTTCATGTTCAAGTTTGATGTGTATGATGTTTCGAAACATACGAACAACAACATCATCCAAGGATCGCTACAAGATCGACTTTACTATTCCTGACAGATAACATTCAAAGTTATAAGCCGCTGATCGTGGTGTACATTCATCGTAAGTAGTTTTAATATAAAATTCAAGTCGTCCAACATTGGGAGTCCGAGGACTTCAAGGCCAAGAGCGAGATAGCTAAGAAATATCGGTATGATGAGAAGAATCTCGGGGATGGCCAGCATCGCCATACTTTGGGATTGAAATCATTTCCCAAAAGAAACGAAAAAATCGGTAAAATTTATTTTAATTAATTATTTCTGCGGAACGACCAAAAAAATAAGTGATGTTAGAAAGCCGTATGGTAGGTGGTAACTATCTTGTACGGTTCGAGGGGTAATCGGCGTACTCCGGGGAGGAATCTTTCGCTCTATCGACCTAAGTATGTGAATGGTAGTGAACCAATTTGACAGCCAGGCCCCTATGTGCCGATCGCTAGCGCATCCTTGTCCCCGGCACCCAGCTCTGTTGGGAGGCCTAGTCTGATCTGAGAAGTGCTAATTCGGTTCGGATAGACTTCAAAAAAGAACGCCGCCGCCCACTACTCACAATCGTCGGAATCAGACGAAGGGGGTCCAACGATTCAAGCTAAAACCAGATCTGATTTTCGAAGAGAACGGCAAGTTAGGAAATAAATGGAGGATGGAACTCAATATTGAACATTTATAGGCTTCGGCGGATCCGATTCAGCAACTGATTTACTATTATTCAGGTGCGGATGAGGCTTATGGGGATAGTTATTGGGAGAACCCAAGTACTCTCTTTCGGATCCCGGAAACAGCTCTCTGAGCAGCTAAACCCGCCTTAGCCAAACATGCAAGACTTTTTTAAATGTTATTTTTATATAAAATTTTGACCTAATTATATTACTATAATGTTATAGATGCAGAGGATAGGAAGAGACCGACTCTTAGTTGTAGAAACCCATGCCAAGAAGAAGTTCATCGTCGTGGAATAGAGCGAAGAACCTAAACTTGTTGACCTTCGGGTGGAACGCATCGTGAAATCTGTGATGGAGAAGATCACACAACAATCACAACCCTGCGGTTCAAATCCCGACGATCTCAATCCCTTACAAAAGAATAAAATTTATTTAGAGGTAAATAATAAGATTATTATTATTATTATAGTAATTTTTTTTTACTTAAATAAAATGTTTTCTAACAATGCTAACTTTAACGTGTTTTATTTTGTATGTTAGACCGTATAAGGGGCATCTATACGGTCTTGGTTCGCTCCAAAAGGACATCGTCAAGGACCCCACGACGGTACCCCCATGGTCTAAGAGAGTTACACGCAAGAACGCCGTATCGAACATCTCGAAACTACACTTCGAAAACCGTAAGATTCTCTTCATGGAATATAAGATGCTTTTCAAGTAACGCAATCGGAGCTTCGAGAAACTCGAGAAAAGATGCTTCACATGGAGAGCATTATCGAGTTGCTAACCGGTCGAGCGAATCAGCCACCAAAATCGACGAGAGAATCAACATTGAGACAAGACCCAATAATCGACTCCGATGCAACCCCTTCATGAGGTGTCGGTGATCATGGGGATGAAGGCAACGCTATCAATTTAGATCATTTATAGTAAATTAGGTTTTATAATTTGTATAAACTTTTTTTAATTAATTTTTTCTTTTAGTTTTCTGTTTTTTTTTTAAATTTTTTTATATTTTATTTTTTTGTCAAGTTTTCAGTGGATGCTTGTTGACAGTTTTCAAAATTTTCAATGGGGATCCATTGGATTAAAATTCCCACCATTTATTTTTGGTAACGGAAATCCATTGAAAGTTCCCACCATTTTTTGCAACAAATATCCGTTGAAAACTTTTAACTCTCGCCATTTTTATTTTCAACGGGTTTGCAACAGATATTCGTTGCAAACTTCCAACGTGAATCCGTTGGATTATTTGTAACAAGCATTCGTTGTCAACATCCAACAGATATATCCGTTACACTCCGTTGAACGTTATCAATGGATTGTATCCATTGCACACCCGTTGTTAATCGCAATGGATGCGAATTTTCAATGATCGATTCTCAATGGCTTAGAATCCATTGAAATCTGTTGGGAATCGTCATATTCAACGGAAATATAGCCATTTCGAACAGATATATTCGTTGGAAATGACCTTTTTCAAAGATTAAGAGACAAAGAGAATACTAGTAAGAAGAGATTCAAAGAAGAAGATTATTTTTCTTATGAAACAAGGAGGGATGGTTACATATTTATATACATGGTTGATCAAAGATAAAAGAACCAGAGTAATTGCATAACAAATATCAAGGCAAAGACTAAGGGAAAAACTAGGTGGGGAGAAGACCAAGAAGATAAACATAATGGTCCTTTTGACCATTGACCATGCATGAAGACCATATACCAATAACATTCTCCCTCAAGCTTGATCGGGAAGCAAAGGCATGAGGGATGCCTCGTTAAAAAACTTGTTGGAAAAACGCAATAGGGACAAAACCTAACTAGGAAAAGAGTACATCAACTCATGCGCACCGATCAAGCTTGATCACTTCACCAGGTTTGAAGATGTCTACAAGACCGATTCGGTGATGGAGATTCTTGCAGATCTTTTCACTAGTTGCCTTGGTGAAAGTGTCGGAAAGTTGATCTGAACTCTTCGTGAATGTGAATGTGATGATCCCATCTTTCAACTTTTCTCTTATGAAGTGGCAGTCCACTTCTATATGCTTAGTCCTTTCGTGAAAGACGGGGTTCGTAGCAATATGGATTGCTGCTTGATTGTCATTATGGAGCGTTGTAGCTTCCACAGTTTTGATCCCAAGATCCTTTAGGACGGCCCTGATCCAGATTAACTCGCAGGTGGTATTTGCCATGGCTCGGTACTCAGCTTCGGCACTCGAACGAGCCACCACATTTTGTTTCTTGCTGCGCCAAGTGACGAGATTTCCCCCTACGAATGTGCAAAAACCGGTCGTGGACTTCCTATCTTCATGATCACCTACCCAGTCGGCATCACAGTAGCCGACAACGCTTGTGTTGTTGTTGCATTGCATTAAGATGCCTTTTCCAGGAGCCCCCTTTATGTACCGAAGGATTCTCTCGACCATCCTCCAATGATGTGTCTTGGGGTTGTGCATGTGTTGACTTACCTGGTTCACAGCTTAACACAAGTCAGGACGAGTAATGGTTAAATAAATTAACTTACCTATTATGCGTCGATATTGATGGATATTCAGAATTGGTTCCCCCTCATCGTGATCCTTGAACTTTTCATCAATCGGAGTTTTGACGGGTTTAGCTCCGAGTTTTCCTGTTTCATTTAGAAGATCGAGCACATATTTCCTTTGCGAGAGAAGCAGATTTCCATAAGATCTAATGACTTCTATGCCAAGAAAATACTTTAAAGCACCGAGATCTTTAATATCAAATTTAGATCTAAGAAAAAGCTTTGTATCTTCAATTCCTAGCTTATCATTACCTGTGATGATTATATCATCAACGTAGACAAGCAAAACGGTAATACCTGAATGTTTCTTGAGAATGAACATCGAATGATCAGAGCTACTTCGTTTGATCCCGTGTTCACGAAGAGCTTCATAGAGTTTGGTGTACCATGCACGCGGGGATTGTTTTAGACCATATAGGGCACCTTTAAGTTTGTAGACATTCCCAGGTTTGACTTGAAGTCCCGGAGGTGGTCTCATGTAGATTTCCTCATTGATTTCTCCATGTAGGAACGCGTTTTTGACATCCATCTGCCAAAGGTCCCAACTTAGATTAGTAGCCACAGAAAAAAATTATTCTTACCGAGTGTAGTTTCGCTACAGGAGCGAATGTTTCAATGTAGTCCTCCCCGTATTTCTGAGTGAAACCTTGAGCCAAAAGTCTAGCTTTGTATCTTTCTATATCTCCATTGCTTGAGTACTTGATTTTACACCCATTTACTTCCTATCGCCTTTTTATCTTTAGGAAGGGGACAAGATCCCATGTGTTGCTTTTCTCCAAGGCAGCAAGTTCGTCGGCCATGGCATTCTCCCATTCTTGTTTCCCTTTGGCTTCTCCAAAGCTTTTAGGCTCTTGTTCTTTGTCAAGCTTACTAAGAAACACTTGATATTCAGTTGATAAGTGAGAAATAGCACAAAAATTTTGAATAGGGTGAGTAGTGGCAAGACCGACAAAGTAGTCATTCATCCATTATATGATTGGACGTCTTACTCTTGTGCTACGACGAGGAACAATTTCATCCTGAATTCTTCCTTCTATTTCATCCTCTTCACTAGATTCCCTTTGTTGTTTTGTGCTTGGGCTTTCAGATGATTGTTCCCTCGTGTCATTTCGCTACTTTTCTTGTGCGTACAAAACTCAAGGTTCTCATTGGAGTGAGACTCTGATGTGTAACGTCTTTCTTTATTCTGAACTGTAATCGGAGGAGTAGCAGATCCTGCATTGGATTTGTTAGAAAGTTGAATAGATTCTAAGAGAGTGCGTAGAGACAAACCCATGTCGCAAGGGATTGCGATGTCTTTGATTTCTTCCCAAGTTCCTTTTTCATAAAATGCCCTGTCCTCAATAAACTTAACATCACGTGAGACCACAACTTTACGAGAATTCGGGTCAAAACATTTGTAACCTTTCTAAGTGATTGAGTATTCGATGAACATAGTCTTTACACTTCGAGGTTCCCGCTTGTTACGTTGTGATTCAGTTAGAAAGACAAAACAAATGCAACCAAAAGTTCTAAGATAATCAACATTAGGTTTGGACTGATTTAGAACCTCAAAAGGAGACTTGTCGTCGAGAAAATTTGTTGGCAAACGATTGATAAGGTGGCAGACCGTCATCACTCCATCGCCCCAAAACTGCTTTGGAACATTTTTGTGGAACAAAAGAGTTCTCGTTACCTCCATCAGATGTCTATTTTTACGTTCGGCCACACCGTTATTCTGGTGTGTAAGGACACGTTGTTTGGTGAACGATTTCGTGATCTCCAAGAAATTTCTGAAGTTTTTTGTTTATATACTCTCCTCCATTATCGGATCTAAGACACTTAACTTTGGTTTCATACTGCGTTAGAACATGATTATAAAAGGTAACAAAAGCATCAGACACAACATCTTTTGAGGAAAGCATATATAACCAAGTGAATTTTGACTTTTCATCTATAAAAGTAACGAAATATTTCTTCCTAAGGAGCGGTCCATCCATTAGAATGTATGAGATCAAAACAATTATCATATTTTGTAATACATTTAGGAAACACGGTTCTACAATGCTTGCCTAACACACATGCTTCACACACATCATCACAAGTCTTAATATCAGGAAAAATTATGCTTAAAACTTTATTATGAGGGTGACCAAGACGAGCATGCCATAATGAGTTCATGTTATCATGAGATGAATGTTTTGAGAACAATCCGGATATAAGATCACTCTTGAGATTGTCGAGAATGTAGAGACCATTTTTCAGCGATCCTTTACCGATGATCTCCTTGGTTTTAATATCCTGTATCAAAAAATGATTAGCATCAAAATAAACAATGCAATTGAGATCTTTAGCTATCTTTTGAACAGATAATAGGTTATTAGAAAAACTAGGAACATAAAGAGTTGTTGAACTTTGATGAAACAGATTTATTTTTCCAATTCCTTTGATCGGAACGGTTTCTCCATTGGCAATAGAAACATTGCCTTGAGACTGCTTAACATCTTCCAGAAGGCCACGCGATCTAATCATGTGGTTAGTAGCTCCAGAGTCAATTATAATAAAATCCTTTATCGAAGAGTTTAGAGAAGAGTTACCCGCATCCTCCGTATCAGTAGAAATTGATTTGTTGAAGAGATGCATCATTTTCTCGAAGTCTTTGGTGATGATGTATTCGGTTTCGGTAGCCGTGTTTGCTGTTTGCTTGTCTTGATAGCTTGCCTTTCCTTTATTGAGATGTGGTGGATGGAGAAGCCAACAACGATCCTTTGGTGATGTATTCGGTTTCAGTAGCCGTGTTTGCTGTTTGCTTGTCTTGATAGCTTGCCTTTCCTTTATTCTTGAGATGTGGATGGAGAAGCCAACAACGATCCTTCGTATGACCCTTTTTCTTACATGCTCACAAAATACACTTTCCTTGTGTTTGATCCTTTGAACGAGTCATCGGGCCCTTTGAAGTTTCTAGTAGAGTCTGATCCTTTAGCAACATGAGCAACCTCCATAAGCCCCTTGAATAGGCGATTGCTCCCTTCTTCTCTTTGGATCATAGAGCACACTTCCGTAAAGGAGGGTAACGTGGCCTGTCGAAGGATATGTTGAATTAGATGATTATAATTTTGATCAAGAATAAATAAGAGACCAAACACTTGGTCTTGATTGTTGCGCTCGGCGATCTCCCCAGTGCTGACGGTTTGAGGTCAAAGCACATTAAGTTCAGCCACTAATTCTTTGAAGTCTCCGAGAGCATCATTGAAGGGCATCCCTTCTTGCTTGAGATTTATGAGAGCCCTCTTTACTTCAAATACTCGACTAAGGTTGGATTCATTGCCATACACTTGCTTTAGCTCATCCCATAGCGCCTTAGGCGCTGTACGCCCGAAGAATACTTGGCTCCAATGAGTTTTGTAGAACAAATAAAGCGGTGAGATTTTCTTGTTCCCACTTCT
>CM071874.1:30251848-30329104 GCA_036759665.1 Gynandropsis gynandra
TTTATGAAAATATTAGGGTATTTAGGTAATTTATGATATTTTAAGGGTATTTTTGTAAATATTTTCGGGTCCCCGCGGGTATCCGTTTGTGAAACTAAAATATCCGTCCCGAACCCGAACCCGCGGGTGATGAAAAAATATTACCCGAACCCGAACCCGCACCCGCGGGTACGAGTAATTTTTTACGGGTTCGGGACGGGTTTCGGGTCGGGACGGGTTGTGCGGGTTTTTTGTCCACCCCTACGTACAACCATAGAGAAGAGAACATAAAAATATGCCAAACATGAAAATAAAGGATGAAAGAATGTGGACTTTCAACCTGAAAATCTCATGTGGGTTGATTTATGCGAGGAGCATTTTCTCAGCAACATAAGTCTAAGCTCACGCCCTAAGGCAACAAACTATTCAAAGTTCTCGATTGCATCAATGATAATTCCTACAGGATTGAACTCCATGGTGAGTGCAATGTTAGTTTAAATTTCAATGTTGTTGACTTGGCTTGTTTTAATGCAGATGAAAATTTTGATTTAAGATTAAATCCTTTAAAATAAAGAGGGGATGTTGAGGAAGAGACTCCAAACAAGACAACAAGCACCTATGGAGTGGTCACGAGGCCTACGACTTAGAGGATGTAGAACACAATCGCTCGAATGGTGGGAAAGAGCTAGTAACGACGTCGCAAAGGCATCAACATGCATAAAGGCAAGCACACATGACTTACCTACAAGTTGAAGAGACCAAGAGGAGCAAAAATCTAGAGAAGCTAAAGATACTCGGTCCGAGAAGAGAGTCACTCAAATTGAGAAAACCCATTAAATAATTTATTATTAAAAACATTGGTCTAGCTGCCTGAGAGATTGTTTCCTTGACCCGAGTAAACCTACAAGGATAAAAGAGGATTCAACGATATGGGTCACTCGGCCTGAGCATCACACAACTCAGTTCAAGGATTAGCTGACTCGCCCGAGTAGAGGAGTTGATGGATCAATCATAATTTACTATTCATATTTTAGGGTTATAATATTATGCGGTGCTCGACGAAGTGGTTTAACACTTTACCGTACTTTGTTTATTTCTTTATTTTATTTAGTTTTTCTTTATGGTTTGTTCCTTATAAATAAGGCACATATTAAATGATATTTAACCAAGATTAATCGATTGAAAAACTTTTCTTTCTTTTCTAATTCTTGAGAGATTTACTACCGAACTCTTGGAAGGATTGTGAGTGTTGTCGTTCATTAGATATGGGGTGTTCTGGTCAAGTTGTAGTCGTATTTTATACATTCATTCTTTAGTAATGACAAATTTGAGGTTCTACTCATGATTAAAACTTGGTCAACTTGTGCTACTAAGGGTGTTTTATTTTTAAGGCTCAAATAAAATAGAAATCATAAGAAAATAAAGGAAACTATTTAAAATTTAGGAAACTGCTCCATTCAGCACCATCCTGCTTGGTCGAGCATCGCATAAGGGTTTTGAGTAAAGTTTGTCTAAAATAGTATGCTCTGTGCATCTACTCAGCTAAATCGAGTCTGGGATGGACAAAGAACATGCTCGATCAAGTTATCCATGTATTTGAATGCACTATTTAATAGAAGATTCTATAAGCTCGAGTACTCAATCGCTCGGGTTGAGTGGCCGATGTACATCAAGCGGATATTGGTATAAAGGAATCAGTTTTATCGACTGCATGCTCAACTCAGTCTCCTTTATTTGCAGGCAATTCACATGTGATGGGTTTATCTTTTCTTGATCACCTTGAAAGCAATTGCACATTCTTTAGTGATTTTTTTGTAGGGTTGTTGACAGAGACGACTCAATCTATGTGCGGCAAGAGAATTTGAACATGATCTCATTGAGTTTAGGGCCTATTATTTTTTTTAACAATAATTAACATCAAGAAAACGAACTAGATCTGTATTATATTGTAAGTAGAATACGCCACTTGGAGATTGGTGATCTCGAATACACCAAGAAGATTGGTGATCTATAACACACCACAAACACACGTTTATATTGTTTTGTTCTATTCGATCTATTATTAGTTTAAAGAACTATTGGAGTCTTATCAAATTGGTATAAAAGCATATCACGTCAGTTTGTGATCTTATCACATTCATAACCGACTGTCAAATGAACTCGAGAAAATTCTTTTTTTTAATCATTATACTACTTTATCCAAATAATTCATCAGTCGTTACAATCTATGACAACAAAGATCTCAAACTCTCACCAAGAGTTCATAGAGGGATCAATTACACAAGCAAATGATCATTTCCAATATCCTTTCAACAAGTGCTCTAAAGCACAGGGTGTCTAAAATAAAATAATGACAAATAACTTGTTAAATATATTGTTGATCTCACGTCCAAGGAATAATCTGAAATTCAGATCCTTTCAGAGAATTCCCTAGTGATAGATACATAGTAATAAACCATTAGGAAATCTTCCAATAGGTTAGTTCAATGATCATATCTCCATGTACATCATCCATATATGTGATTTAGTATTAGAGATCTACTAATTTATATCCAGTAGAAACCTTCACATGTATGTCAGTCTATCCGGATCACCAATATATTGTTGGTTATCCTACGACCAAGAAACTCTTTTAACTATATCCATTAGCAACAATACGGGTTTTATAGGTCTCTAGCTTCTCGTTCGCTCCAATCTTTTTCTTGTAAAATCATTTACAACCAATTGTCTAGAGTTCGATGAAGGTTTAACCAAATTCAAAACTTTGTTTACCTACATCGACTCCATTTTGGATTCTTTGACCTTGCAGCGGTAGGTTCAACCTATCGGATGCATGTTGAGAATGTGTAAAACTTCTGAGTGGACCTTGTACTAAAGGTATATTCTCATCTGGATGTGTTTGTTAAACATTTTCCTGGTCGGGTTACACACTTGGTCCTCCCACTTCAACGATTGAAGACAAAATATTCATGTTCAATTTCAACACATCCAGAAAAGAATACTCATGGGGCTCTCATACTGGAGCATGTTGTCACTTTCTCGGAATCTTAATCTCATCAAGAATTATTTCATCACCGTGATTTCCTTCAAAAAGGAATTCTCTTTCTAAAAAGGGTGCACCTCGAGCCTTAAACACTTTGTGATGTAAGGAGTGATAATAATTTATCATTGTTTCTTTAGATATCTTATAAAACTATACTTATCGCATTTAGCCTCAAGCTTATCAAGCTACAGTCTCTTGAAGAACGCCGAACAACCCTATAGTCTTATGTGTTTCAAGTTCGGCTTATGACTTATCTTTATCTCATATTGAATCTTCGAAACTACTTTCGTGGGGTACTTTATTCAATAAATAGGCAGTCAGTTCCAAAGCATAACCCCACAAGCTGAACGGAAGACCTATGAACCCCATCATGGATCGCATCATAGCTAATAAAGTGTGATTTCTCCTTTCAGAAACATCGTTACGCTCTGACGTTTCATTAGAAGTCCACTACGATAAAGTCCATTTCTCTTACATAATTAATGAATGTGTGACTCAAGAATTCCTCTCCACGATTAGATTTCGACGCTTTGATGACCTTCCCCGTTTGCTTCTCCACTTCACTCCGGAATCTTCTGAACATTTCAAAAGACTCGGATATGTGTTTCTTAAGATATACAAACCCATACCGTTACATATCATCGGTGGATGTGATGAAGTAGAAATACTCTCCTCTGGTCTAAACATTAATTAGCCTACATACATCAGTATTTGAGTCCTAATAGTTTTGTGGCTTGTTCTCAATTTCCTGTAAAAGAAAACTTGGTTGTTTCCTCCGAGATAGGAATCAAAAGTTTTTTATGATTCATAATCATGCTATCCAAGATATCCATCTCGATGCAATGAGTTTATCCATTTATCCCTATATGACCGAGCCTACAATGCTAGAAGAAAGTCTGATTCAAAGGATCATCCCTTTGCTTCTTTTTTTTTTGTGTATGTTACTCAAATCAACTTGTGCGTCAGATAAAACATAAACACCATGTTACAAATAACCATTCACAAAAAATTCATCACTATAATAAATAGAGTAAATATTATTTGAACATGTCATTTTAAATCCACATCAATCCAACATATAAATAAAAATTATGTTCGAAACAAATTTCAAAACATAATAAACGTCTTCTAACATAAGTGTTTTGCCCATAGGCATACAAAGAGAAATACTTCCTACAGCTATTTCCACAACGCTTGTGGCATTCCCGACTAGTAAGTTAAAGGCTCATCTCTGCAGCCGCTTATTGATCCTTAATCCGTGCAACATATTTTAAATGTTAAAACTACTTTCGGTATCTAATAATCACATAGTTGAATCAATAGCAGCACAGTAAATCATGAAAATATTTTTTTGTAAAAGTCGTACTTCATTTCTTTTACCTGCAATTCCTCTTCCAGTGTCTTTCTTCTTGAACAAAAAACACTCCACATCGTTATGGTTGTCCTTGCCATCCTTTTCTTTGGGCTTGGTCGAACCACCCTTGGCTGACGACGACTTCTTGGACTAGCTTCTCTTCTTTATTTTCTTGGAAGAGGAGCGGAGCCAATGACAATCACAGGCTCAACGGCCTTTGGGACACCCCCGAGTGATTAATTATCAATAACCAATCATTAAGTTTGGCAATTCATTTGGCTCAAAATCGAACTTATTTTTATTGTAATTACAAATAATGGCGAAGGTGTGAGGAAATGAATGCAGGATCACATCCCAAACCAATCCCTTGCCAAACGTAGACCCAAGCTTCCTAAGATGTTACACAAGATCTATTATCTTGAGAATGTGAGATCCAACATGCGTGTTTAGAGCCATCTTATCAATGAATAGAGCCTTGGACTGAAACCCACTCGTCTTGCTCTGGCCCCACAGCACTTATTAAGATGTATGATGATGTCCATTGGTTCTATGTCCTGATGCTACTGTTGGAATTTGTGACTCATGGATGCTAAAATGATGTACTTGGCGGTGATCAAATTATTAGTCTGCTTCACAAAGGAAGCCATCAGATCAAGCGGGTACAACCATGGTTGGTTTATCAATTGTACTAATAAGTTTCTCGTACATGAGAATCACCTTTAGATTTCTATACAAAAAGCTATTGTAGAGGACGCCACGATGGTACCCCTCACAGCCCAAGATACTTTTACGCAAGGATGACACATCGAGCAACTTAAGACAACACTTCGAGCAATGTAAGATACACTTCGAGAAACGCAATCTACGCTTTGAAAAAATGTGAGCACAAATACGTAATATGGAGAATATAATTAATTCGTAACCAGTCAAGCGTATCAACCACCACTACCGACAAATAGGGGTGGGCGTTTCGGGTTATCCGGATCGACCCGGACCGACCCAACCCGAGGAACCCAACCCGCGAGATAAACGGGTTCTGTCTAAAACCCATATGGGTTCTGAATTTGGAACCCGAACGGGTTGGGATCGGTCCGGGTTGGGTTCAGGAGAACCCAAGGAACCCGAGGAACCCGAAACAAAAAAACCCTAAGTTAAGTTTACCTCTCTCCCTCTCTCATTCACTGCCTGATGCCGCCCACTAAGTCTCCCCTAACCCTAACTCTCTCACTCTCAGCTCTCTCCCCTATATTCTCCGTCCGCCGTCACCCCGCCGGTCGCCGGCGCCCCTATTCTCCATCCGCCGGCCCCCCCCCCCGGGCCCCAGTCGCCCGAGGAACTCGTCCGTCGCTCGCCCGAGGAAGCCATTGTTTTGCCCGCCCGAGGAAGCCGTTGTTTCGCGTCGCTCGCCCTTCACCGCCGGTCGCCATCTTCGTAGCTCCTATTCTTCGTCTGCCGGCCACATTCGCCCGAGGAACCCGTCCGTCGCTCGCCCGAGGAAGCCATTGTTTCGCTCGCCCAAGGAAGCCGTTGTTTCGCGTCGCTCGCCCCTTACCGCCGTAAGCCGTCCGTCGCTCGCCCATTGAAAACCCGAAAAATCCATTGAAAGCCCGAATTAACCATTGAAAACCCGAAATACCCATTGAAAACCCGAAAAACCGAAGAATCCGAATGAACCCGAACACAATTCGGGTTTTTCTGGGTTCAATATTTCAGAACCCGAACAACCCGAACCCAACCCGAAACCCGATGAACCCGTCCCGAAAACGAAATGGGTTTTTATGGGTTCAATTTTTTAGAACCCGAGGAACCCGAACCCAACCCAAACCTGAGGAACCCGTCCCGAAACCCGAAACGCCTACCCCTACCGACAAAGGCAAAAACGCCGAGATAAAAATTGATCATCTACTCGGACGTAATCCCTTCCCGAGGCATTCGCAAAAATGTGGACGAAGATGAAGATTTCACTTGAGATGATATGTAGACAATCCATTTATATATTTTGTATAAATATTTTTACATATAAAAAAACTTTTTGATTTATTTTTTATTTTTTAAATAATTCGTCAAATTATTAACGGATGTCTGTTGATAAAAGGACAGAATTATCAATGGGCATCCATAAGAAAAATTTAAAATTTCCCTCTAAAACCCTTTCGACGAGTATCAGTTGGTTATTCCCGCTAACAATTTCAATGGATACCCGTTGAAATTTTTTAACAGGCATCCATTGAGATTTTGTAATGGCGTCCAATATAAAGTCCAACAACGATATTCGTTACAATCCTCTTGATACTTTTCAACGAAAATTATACGTTGAATACCGTTGCAAATTGCAATAGATATATTTTTCAATGATCGGTTTTCAACGATCTAGAATCCATTGAAATTCATTGAAAAAGTCATTTCCAACGAAAAATGAGTCTTTCTAACAGATTTGAAACTAGAGATTAAATAGTTTTGTCTAGATTCAATGGTTAGCTGTATAAACAACAAAATGGATATATAAAACCTGGAAGACAAATCATGTTTTTTTCTTCATATCAAACATATAGCTATATATATAAATGAGAATGCATGTTATGTTCAAATGTGTTTTGTAAAATATGCATGTTAAAGAAATAACGAACTACCTTTAATGATGATACAAATCTTCATGCGAAGTAGTCTGGCAGTTATTATCATTCAACATTCATCACTAAAAGCCCTTAGTTATGAGATTATTGTAGCATCTAGAAAACGAATAGATTTTGACATTTGAAGACTCGTCAGATCTAGATAGAATGCTCTCAAAACCGGACATGACAGAGACTATGTACACAGAATGGATGAATACAAATAAGATGCATGCAGATGCAAGAGAATTGACCTATGTTCAATTCCCAAAGATGTTTTGTGTGGGATTGATCAAAGAAGTTATGGTCTTGGAAGAAAAAAGGCTTAACAGTCGGTAGAATAGTCAACATTCATCCAACATCATGGGAAATTTACTGTATTAGGATGTTACTAAATGTTATAAAAGTACCTACCAGTTATGATGGCATTAAAACAGTTGATAATGCATGGTATATCAGCTTTAAAGAGTGTGCAAGCGAGAGGTTTGTTTGGTTTCGATAACAAATAGCATCAAGCAATGATAGATGCGGCTAAATGAGTTATCCCAACACAGTTACACCGACTATTTTTTACATTATTGATTTATTATGACCGTTAGAACTTTGGGATGGTTGTTGGAAATATTGTGCTCATGATATACAAATGAAGAATAAAAAAGAGTTCTGATTTATTGATCTACAGTTGTGAGAGACAAAAATCCAGAATACACTCTTATTGAGTTGAAAAAACTTCTAAAGCAAAAACAAAAAGTCACCTTCTCACTTAACATGTCGGTACGAGATAAATACATATCAGATGAAATCGTAAATGCAATGTTAAGGCAAGAATTGAACTTCAATGTGGAATTATAGAATGAAGAACATAAGACATTAATTGGCTCCATTAATGCAGACCAACTAAAGATTTATTCGGCAGTTTTGGCTTCAGTTGAACATCAAGGAGGGAAACCTTTTTTCGTTTATGGAACATATAAAACAGGAAAAACATATCTCTATAGAACGATTATTCTAAAGATTCGATAAGAAGAAAAATTTGTAATACTAGTTGCATCCCCTGACATAGTAGCACTACTTCTCCCAGGGGGCAGAACTATATATTCCCTCTTCAAAATACCGTTTAATGTGCATGAAGGGTCAATGTGTGTTACCAAATAAGGAAGCATAGTAGAAGATTTATTGTGCAAAGCAGTTTTTATAATATAGAATGAAGCGTCGATGGTACACCGTCACACATTTGAAGCACTTGATCGAACATTGGAAGATGTTATGTCTATAGTTGATTTGGAAGCAACTGATAGACCTTTTGGTGGAAAAAATAGTTGTTCTACTGATATTTTCCCGAAAAATCTTACCAATTATTCGAGGCGGCAGAACTGACACTGCTAGCATCAATAAGTCGTTCTCATCTTTGGCAATCAAGTGAAAACTACATATATTAACGCACAATATGCGTCTTCGAAAACATGAGTCTAAATTCGCGAAACGACTATTGGATGTTGGAATGGAAAGACATGAAAGACTATTATTTCATGAGGACAAGTACAATTTTGATGAAATCTACACGAAACAACCAAATAATTTTGACGAAATCGAAGAAAATGAAATCCTCTCATCGACACCTCTCGAACACAAAATTAGCTAATACCATATGGAAAAGACAACGCAAGAAGATGAGAACAAAGAGTTTACGGAAGAAGATGAGAACAAAGAGTTTACCCGCAAGATGACGGGGCCTGCCACCACCAGTGACCCAAACATGTATCTAAACTTTGAATTTTCAATTAAAACATAAACTTTATTAAACCTAAAAACATGACTCTCCTCCAAACAATTATGTATATGGTAACCTTCTTGTCAGCTTAAATCAAACTTTCAAGTAAAGGTGGCTCACAGTATCTCATACTCTAGGGCCTATGCTATGCTACTGATTCTTCCTGCAATATCATTGAGAAATCCTGTTAGTACAAGAGTAACCAACAGACCCAACAAACCAAAGATCAACGTGGTTCTTGAACATAACTAAACGTAGTTCAACTCGGTTAGTTGTGCATATATGATCTTAACTAAACGTAGTCTACCTGTTTTTTTTTTTTTTAAAGGGGATTAATGGTGTTGATGTGAATATACTCGAAGGGGAGGATATATGACGAAACTGAAGGTCGTTTTTTATCTCTATCCTTTAATTGAATGAACTTTTTCAAAGGAAAGAAAGGTATATGTACTTCTGTTTTTTTTTTCTTTTTGCATAGATTTGAAGCTTGTTGATGCACATAATATTAAAGAAAAGATTACATTTTTTATTAAAATTTTAGATTGTATAGATTGGTAACATTTGGAGTAATTTAAGCATATGTAAAGTGAACGATTAAAAAAAGTTCATATCTTATTTGGAGAAGATAAAAGACATACGTTCATAACAAAAAGGCATATTACCACTACGACTGTTTTCTTCATCGTTTTCACCAAAACCCTAAACCCTGGAAAAATATCAAGTTCATAACCACTAACCGCAAGCCAAACATGCACATACTCTTACAACCATCGCTGAAGCAAAATCTTGAGAGGTTGGGATGCAATAAAGTAATACAGGCAATGTATGTGAACAAAATTCATAAGACTCAGAAATATAAGTCTCAGTTTTACCAACTTCTGCAAAACCACACATTTTCTTTTGTTCATATCTACCAGTTGGAGATTTCTTTGGTATAAGAATTCATCTCAACAGTGGTATAAAACTTCAAGCGACCTATTCCTTTATGTCATCTCCTATATGGCTTAAGAGGGTAGTTATGAAACTCCAAGCCAAACGTGATAGATTCCTCGTCGAGCTTCTTCTTTAATCTCCTCCAAGTCCTCAGCTTATCAGACTGTATCAACCCTTTATACAGTGTCTCAAAAGTTACTTTCTGTGGTAAGAAACCTTTCTCTATCATCTCCACAAAGTACCCACAAGCCTCTCTCCAATTCTCCTTCACACACAGCCCATGAACCAATGAGGTATATGAATCCAAATCTGGACCTGACGGACTTGCTTTAAGATCATCCCATATCTCTTTCACAATATCCATCTTCTTCAAATTTATGAAGGTACTCAACAATACATTGTACGTCTGAGTACTTGGCTTGCAATATCCAACCTTCATTTTCCTGTACAAATTCAGTGCCCCGTTTGTATCTTTTCTTCCCTTATATTCTTTGAAGAAACAGTTAAACGTAGTGGATGAAGGGCTTATCCCATCTTTCACCATTTCATTAAGCAGCTGCTCTGCATCCTCGAGCCTACCACAAGAACAGAGGCACTTCACCACCGAGGTGTACGTTTCAATTGTGGGGCAGATTCCTTTCTCCTTCATCATATTTAACTTTTCCAGCGTCAATTCAGGCTTGTGTGCTCGGCTGTACAAATGGATCACAATGGAGAAACTCGTAACATCGGGTTCTATGCCTCTCTTACGCATTTCCGCAAATACCTTCTGTACATTCCTAACGGTATTCTCAAACCTCTCTTCAGGGTGCAAACTCGCCTTCCGACAAATCCCATTGAGCAAAACATTATAGGTAACAACGTTTGGCTCGATGCCCTGTTCAACCATCTCATTGAAGAACCTCTCCGCAATGTCGATTCTCCGAATCTTGCACCACCCAGCGATCAAAATGGTGTAAATCTTCTCGTTAACACCAAAGTCTGCTCTGTGTTGATTGAAAACTCCAACTGCAGTCTTCACATATCCGTATTTGCAGAGCGTATCAAGGAGGAAGCAGAACACTTCCGTACCGACCCAGTTGTCGACGAAGCATGGCGCATCTTCGAATGCTCGGATGGCCTGGCGCGTGAGCCCGGCCGCGATGAGGCGCTTCACGAGAATGAGGAACGTTTGCGAATTCGGTTTCACGTTCTGTTGCTCCATCTCAACGATGAGCTGCCAAGCGACGTCAAATTGGCGAACCCTAGCGAGGATGTCGATGATGAGGTTGAAGGAGGTAGGGTTTGAGGTGGCAGGGGAAGGAAGGGAACGCAAATACTGGAAGAAGGAGAGGGCAATCTTGGAATTGTGTCTGACGCGGAGGATGGTCTGGTTCACTAGTTCCGGCGAGAGAGAGACGCCGTGGAGCTGGAGAGATGATTCCATGAAGTGAAAAGGGTTGTGATGGCTCACCAGAATTTGAGAAATCAGTTCGGCATCGTTGGATGGCTCCAGTTTCGGGAGGCCAAGCTCCATTAGACCATCCTTTGAGGTTGTATCGGAGAAGGCGGAGAGTGAAGAGAGAAGGCGGAGTACGGAGGCGGAGCGGCGGACAGGAAATGCAGGAGTGATAAGTTTGAGCATTGTTTGCCGGCCCAAAGGACAGCGTTGAATTGATCTTAACTATTTAGAAAAATGAATAAAGATACACGAATATATTTTGATTATATTAGATATAAATTAAATTTTGTTTTTTTATAAATTTGATATACTTCTAAAATAATATACGAATATTAGTAATTATAATAGCTGTTATTAAATTAATTTGTAAATGTATATCACATTATGTATTCCACCACATATTTGATTCACATATGTATATGTTCAAACTTTAAAATTATAGTTTAGTTTTTTGGATCTCGAAAGAAGGTTTCTTTACCGAGTGATGTTGTGTACAAGATCCAGGAAATTTTTTAATAATCATATATTATTTTCAAATAAGATCATAATCTATATATAAAAATGACTAAAAAATTATGAATATAAAATTTTATCACTACAAAATTAATGTATTTTATAAGTTTTTTTCAAAAATATTTACATAAACATTAATAATATCTAAAATTGGAAATGAAAACAAATTCGGATACTTCAGCCATATGCTAATATCAATAACTATAAAACTAGAGAAAAAGTAACTGCAACTCAAATTATTATTGAGGTCAATATACATTTTGTTTTGGGGTAAGTTCAAAAATACTTTTCTAGGGCTAAAACACTTCAAAAATACCTTTTCCGGAAAAGAAAATATTTCTAACTTCAAAAGTACCCGTATAAATGTTGATATTCCCAAAATACCCCTGCGACTTTACGACCCAATTTGACCCAACGACCCAGTTTGACCCTGCGACCCTTGTCCCTCAGCGACCCTTGTTCCTCTGCGACCCTTGAACCCCTGCGACCCTTGTCCCTCTTCGACCCTTGTTCCTCTGCGACCCTTGGACCCCTGCGACCCTTGTCCTTCTGCGACCCTTAGACCCCTGCGATACTAATTTATTATTTACAAATTATTTACACATAATATAAATAAAATTTGAAAATCCAGCTCCACTCAAAATATGTTGGACCCGTGCGACCCCTCCGACCATTGCGACCCTTTTGACCATTGCGACCCTTCCGACCATTGCGACCCTTCCGACCATTGCGACCCTTCCGACCATTGCGACCCTTCCGACCATTGCGACCCTTCTGACCATTGCGACCCTTCCGACCATTGCGACCCTGCCGACCATTGCGACCCTTCCGACCATTGCGACCCTTCCGACTAGTCTTTTCAATGTCAGACTACACTGCCTTTTCCAGGTTCTAGCTATGCTTTTTATTTTACCAATGCCACAGTGAAGACGTAAAGATGTGGTCAATACATGCACCTTGGTCATTCTTTGTATTTATTGTCTTTGTGGATTTTAGGAGTCCATTTATTTTTCGTTATAAATAGAGGAGGCAAGCTACAACAACAAGCACCAAATTATCTCTTGTTTCGAGTCTTTCATTCTCCAAAAGGGCGATTTCTAACATCTAATGCTCTGAAAAATCCTTGTTACCTTTGTGACCATTAAGGTCACATGGTCGACCCAGGGCATCGTGCTGTCTATTTGTTACTCAATGTCTTGGTAATCGTCGGACTCAGTCTGTATGCAGATACACACAAGTACTTACAACATGGATGGAGTACTTTGTGATGTATCTGCACTACATAAGGTCTTGGTAATCGACGGACTCAGGCATCAAGCTCTATCCGCGTTACCTAAGGTCACGGTTGGAGGTCATTTGCTACCGTGGAACTCACCGTACATGACTCAAAGCCCGAAATGTCAATGGAGCATTTCTTGCGGTGAAAGAGTCATTAATCTTCAGCAAATTTGACCTTTTTTTTTTCCTTTTTTTTTCTTGTACTTTTCCTTCTTCTTTCTCGTGCTTTGACTTCTTCTTTCTCGTGCTTTGCCTTTTTCTTTCTCGTCCAGATTCTTTTTTTTCAACTTTTTTCTTTCCTTTTTTTAACCATGTGACCTTTGAGACCTTATGTAACCTTATGTAACTCTTGTGACCTTTGAGACCTTATGTAATCAATATTTAAACGTTGAAAATGTCTTATTTTGCATCTATTGTTCGTAAGATTATGAAAGAAGTCGAATCAATATACAATCTTCGAAAATATTATACGGAAAAGGAAATATAATATCGCATAATATTATACAATCTTCGAAAATAATTCTGATTTAAATAAGATATCAGAAAATATCCAGAATATCTCATAGAATATCATCAGAATAACTTTTGTGACCTTTGTAACCCATGGACGACTCATGCGACCACATAATACCCTTGTTCGACTCATGCGACCTATGCGACTCGGTGCGACTTGTCGTTTTGCTGTCAGACTCCTGTCTTGCCACCAATGTGACCCATGCGACCCATGTGACCCTTTGCAGTCCGAATCTTTTCTGCCGACCCATGTGACTTGTCCTTTTGCTGTCAGACTCCTGTCTGCCGACCCATGTGACCCTTCCGACCCATGTATATAAGTTAACGTCTACGTCTCTTCTCTTAGTATGCGTATCTAACCCATATTTCTATGAAAAATCTTTTTTACCTTTGTGACCTGCGTGGCGCAGTCACCATTGTCGACGCAGGGCATCATGCTGTCTATGTGTTACTCAAGGTCTTGGTAATCGGCGGACTCAGGGTCTATGCAGTCACTGACGAGTTGCGGGGGTGACTTAGGTGACGGTGTTGGGTCACTCTTCAAATGTTCACTGGAAGACCAAATACATGGCAGGAGATGTCGTAGGTGACGGTGTTGGGTCACTCTCTGCTAATGTAATATTTCTCCAGTGAACTCATGCGACCCATGCGACCCTCAATGAACTATTTCTCCAGTGGAAATAGAATGCGTGCAGAATCTTTGATTGACTTTGTAAATGTATTGTTTGTTAGGAAAAATAATTAAGCACCCATGCGACCCTCAATGAACTATTTCTCCAGTGGAAATAGAATGCGTGCAGAATCTTTGATTGACTTTGTAAATGTATTGTTTTGATTTGGAATCTTTGTAAATGTATTGTTTTGATTTGGAATCTTTGTAAATGTATTGTTTTGATTGGTTTTTGTCATTTTATCATCCCAAACCCGTAAATTCGTCGAGTTCGCATCTATTCATCAATATATGCGATCATGCGACCCATGCGACGCATGCGACCCTAATTTGGAATTCATTAGTTTGACGTTGTAAATGTATTGTTTGATTGGCTTTTGTCATTTTATCATCTTAAACCCGTAAATTCGCCGAGTTCGCATCTATTGATCAATATATGCGACCATGCGACCCTAATTTGGCATATATGCGACCAAGCGACCCATGCCATTATCAATATGCCATTAACAATATATTTGAGTTGTATATGTCTAATTTAGAATCAATATAGATAATAATATAAATAATATCGACATTTGAAGAAAATGTTAAATGTATTGTTTAATCATCCCCCGAGTTCTTAAAACACTACTATCACTTTTGAAACACGGGCATTGGTTATACACAACTCAACTAGGTACACATGGGTCACAATCTGTTTTAACCGTTGATTGACGTTGTAAATGTATTGTTTTGATTGGTTTTTGTCATTTTATCATCCCAAACCCGTAAATTCGTCGAGTTCGCATCTATTCATCAATATATGCGATCATGCGACCCTAATTTGGCATATATGCGACCAAGCGACCCATGCCATTATCAATATGCCATTAACAATATATTTGAGTTGTATATGTCTAATTTAGAATCAATATAGATAATAATATAAATAATATCGACATTTGAAGAAAATGTTAAATGTATTGTTTAATCATCCCCCGAGTTCTTAAAACACTACTATCACTTTTGAAACACGGGCATTGGTTATACACAACTCAACTAGGTACACATGGGTCACAATCTGTTTTAACCGTTGATTGACGTTGTAAATGTATTGTTTTGATTGGTTTTTGTCATTTTATCATCCCAAACCCGTAAATTCGTCGAGTTCGCATCTATTCATCAATATATGCGATCATGCGACCCTAATTTGGCATATATGCGACCAAGCGACCCATGCCATTATCAATATGCCATTAACAATATATTGAGTTGTATATGTCTAATTTAGAATCAATATAGATAATAATATAAATAATATCGACATTTGAAGAAAATGTTAAATGTATTGTTTAATCATCCCCCGAGTTCTTAAAACACTACTATCACTTTTGAAACACGGGCATTGGTTATACACAACTCAACTAGGTACACATGGGTCACAATCTGTTTTAACCGTTGATTGACGTTGTAAATGTATTGTTTTGATTGGTTTTTGTCATTTTATCATCCCAAACCCGTAAATTCGTCGAGTTCGCATCTATTCATCAATATATGCGATCATGCGACCCTAATTTGGCATATATGCGACCAAGCGACCCATGCCATTATCAATATGCCATTAACAATATATTGAGTTGTATATGTCTAATTTAGAATCAATATAGATAATAATATAAATAATATCGACATTTGAAGAAAATGTTAAATGTATTGTTTAATCATCCCCCGAGTTCTTAAAACACTACTATCACTTTTGAAACACGGGCATTGGTTATACACAACTCAACTAGGTACACATGGGTCACAATCTGTTTTAACCGTTGATTGACGTTGTAAATGTATTGTTTTGATTGGTTTTTGTCATTTTATCATCCCAAACCCGTAAATTCGTCGAGTTCGCATCTATTCATCAATATATGCGATCATGCGACCCTAATTTGGCATATATGCGACCAAGCGACCCATGCCATTATCAATATGCCATTAACAATATATTGAGTTGTATATGTCTAATTTAGAATCAATATAGATAATAATATAAATAATATCGACATTTGAAGAAAATGTTAAATGTATTGTTTAATCATCCCCCGAGTTCTTAAAACACTACTATCACTTTTGAAACACGGGCATTGGTTATACACAACTCAACTAGGTACACATGGGTCACAATCTGTTTTAACCGTTGATTGACGTTGTAAATGTATTGTTTTGATTGGTTTTTGTCATTTTATCATCCCAAACCCGTAAATTCGTCGAGTTCGCATCTATTCATCAATATATGCGATCATGCGACCCTAATTTGGCATATATGCGACCAAGCGACCCATGCCATTATCAATATGCCATTAACAATATATTGAGTTGTATATGTCTAATTTAGAATCAATATAGATAATAATATAAATAATATCGACATTTGAAGAAAATGTTAAATGTATTGTTTAATCATCCCCCGAGTTCTTAAAACACTACTATCACTTTTGAAACACGGGCATTGGTTATACACAACTCAACTAGGTACACATGGGTCACAATCTGTTTTAACCGTTGATTGACGTTGTAAATGTATTGTTTTGATTGGTTTTTGTCATTTTATCATCCCAAACCCGTAAATTCGTCGAGTTCGCATCTATTCATCAATATATGCGATCATGCGACCCTAATTTGGCATATATGCGACCAAGCGACCCATGCCATTATCAATATGCCATTAACAATATATTGAGTTGTATATGTCTAATTTAGAATCAATATAGATAATAATATAAATAATATCGACATTTGAAGAAAATGTTAAATGTATTGTTTAATCATCCCCCGAGTTCTTAAAACACTACTATCACTTTTGAAACACGGGCATTGGTTATACACAACTCAACTAGGTACACATGGGTCACAATCTGTTTTAACCGTTGATTGACGTTGTAAATGTATTGTTTTGATTGGTTTTTGTCATTTTATCATCCCAAACCCGTAAATTCGTCGAGTTCGCATCTATTCATCAATATATGCGATCATGCGACCCTAATTTGGCATATATGCGACCAAGCGACCCATGCCATTATCAATATGCCATTAACAATATATTGAGTTGTATATGTCTAATTTAGAATCAATATAGATAATAATATAAATAATATCGACATTTGAAGAAAATGTTAAATGTATTGTTTAATCATCCCCCGAGTTCTTAAAACACTACTATCACTTTTGAAACACGGGCATTGGTTATACACAACTCAACTAGGTACACATGGGTCACAATCTGTTTTAACCGTTGATTGACGTTGTAAATGTATTGTTTTGATTGGTTTTTGTCATTTTATCATCCCAAACCCGTAAATTCGTCGAGTTCGCATCTATTCATCAATATATGCGATCATGCGACCCTAATTTGGCATATATGCGACCAAGCGACCCATGCCATTATCAATATGCCATTAACAATATATTGAGTTGTATATGTCTAATTTAGAATCAATATAGATAATAATATAAATAATATCGACATTTGAAGAAAATGTTAAATGTATTGTTTAATCATCCCCCGAGTTCTTAAAACACTACTATCACTTTTGAAACACGGGCATTGGTTATACACAACTCAACTAGGTACACATGGGTCACAATCTGTTTTAACCGTTGATTGACGTTGTAAATGTATTGTTTTGATTGGTTTTTGTCATTTTATCATCCCAAACCCGTAAATTCGTCGAGTTCGCATCTATTCATCAATATATGCGATCATGCGACCCTAATTTGGCATATATGCGACCAAGCGACCCATGCCATTATCAATATGCCATTAACAATATATTGAGTTGTATATGTCTAATTTAGAATCAATATAGATAATAATATAAATAATATCGACATTTGAAGAAAATGTTAAATGTATTGTTTAATCATCCCCCGAGTTCTTAAAACACTACTATCACTTTTGAAACACGGGCATTGGTTATACACAACTCAACTAGGTACACATGGGTCACAATCTGTTTTAACCGTTGATTGACGTTGTAAATGTATTGTTTTGATTGGTTTTTGTCATTTTATCATCCCAAACCCGTAAATTCGTCGAGTTCGCATCTATTCATCAATATATGCGATCATGCGACCCTAATTTGGCATATATGCGACCAAGCGACCCATGCCATTATCAATATGCCATTAACAATATATTGAGTTGTATATGTCTAATTTAGAATCAATATAGATAATAATATAAATAATATCGACATTTGAAGAAAATGTTAAATGTATTGTTTAATCATCCCCCGAGTTCTTAAAACACTACTATCACTTTTGAAACACGGGCATTGGTTATACACAACTCAACTAGGTACACATGGGTCACAATCTGTTTTAACCGTTGATTGACGTTGTAAATGTATTGTTTTGATTGGTTTTTGTCATTTTATCATCCCAAACCCGTAAATTCGTCGAGTTCGCATCTATTCATCAATATATGCGATCATGCGACCCTAATTTGGCATATATGCGACCAAGCGACCCATGCCATTATCAATATGCCATTAACAATATATTGAGTTGTATATGTCTAATTTAGAATCAATATAGATAATAATATAAATAATATCGACATTTGAAGAAAATGTTAAATGTATTGTTTAATCATCCCCCGAGTTCTTAAAACACTACTATCACTTTTGAAACACGGGCATTGGTTATACACAACTCAACTAGGTACACATGGGTCACAATCTGTTTTAACCGTTGATTGACGTTGTAAATGTATTGTTTTGATTGGTTTTTGTCATTTTATCATCCCAAACCCGTAAATTCGTCGAGTTCGCATCTATTCATCAATATATGCGATCATGCGACCCTAATTTGGCATATATGCGACCAAGCGACCCATGCCATTATCAATATGCCATTAACAATATATTGAGTTGTATATGTCTAATTTAGAATCAATATAGATAATAATATAAATAATATCGACATTTGAAGAAAATGTTAAATGTATTGTTTAATCATCCCCCGAGTTCTTACACGTCGGAAAACTGCCGAACTTCCATTTTTCCACGTTCCAACGTTAAGGGCAAATTTGTCTTTTCCTCAGTTTTTATTTTTCGGATTTAATAATTATTTTGGGGAAGGGTATTTTTGAAGTGATTTAGCCCTTTGAGGGTATTTCTGATATTCCGCCTTTTGTGTTCTGTGACGTCAATTTTCTTTCTAATTTTTTTTTCAGTCTATTGATTATATTATTAATTAATTTTATATTTTTATTATGTTTTGGATTGTTTTAGATTTTATTTTTTTTATTCATTGCATGATCTTTTAGATAATAAGTATAAAACATATATTACGCAGAAATATGAAATTTTTTTAGCATAAAACAAACATTAAAGAAACAAACAGAGTAATTTGCTCCGAATATCAAATCACTTGGTAGAGCATGCAAGAATGAGATGCGCAAAAGTTTTCAAGAAATTGCTCAAGAAGCGATGAACATTCGAACATGATTAATCACCAAAGCCACTTTGACAGATTCGTCCGACCGAGCCATGACAAACTTGGTCGAGCATTAAACTAAACAGAGCATTAAACTAAACAGAGCATTAAATCACACACGTAGGTTTGTTCGATCCGGACGTTTTTCGATTCGGTGGAGCGATGGACTTGATCACATCAAATTTGGCTCTTATTTGCATAGGAAACACACAATTTCTCGATTTCACTTAATGATTTAAAATTTGAATTATTGAAGTGATGGAAAGCATTTTTATAAGTTGCACGCCGACATTAGATAAAAGATATATACGAGGAATAGACAAAAAAATCAGAGAGTATTGAGACCAGATTTTTGGGTCGTGCAAAGAGTGATAAAGCTATTCTTCATTGAATGATTAAACTACCGACGGAGGCGAGTCAAAGGCGAGGTCATGGCTGTGACTAATTGATAGATCGGCTGAGTTTCTCTAATCCTCCTATCTTTATTTTTTTTATCGTTGTAGTTATTTTCCTAGGATGTAGATCCGTAGGTCTGATCCATGATTTAGGCTAAAATTTTATGTATTTGAATTCATCGTACTTTATAAATGGATTTGTGGTTCTTTGCTTTTTCGATTTGATATGTATTTTATTCTTATGATTCTTGATGGTCCACTAGAATTGATTGTCGCATGGTATACCCAGATGAGAACATCAAATTATACTAGTCCTTTGCATTTAAATAAAACGAATGATCATATCAAGTAGATGAATCAATTTAGGGATGATGATACTGGACAATATGCATTTATTATAAAGATCATTAGATGGAGAGGTCAATGGTTAAGATACCTGAATATGACCTAGACTTCGAGAGAAGGTAGATCCACATGAGATGATTGAATTCCTCAAAAGAAACAAAGTGACACTTTCCAAAATCTTTAATGAGTTCGTGTACGTTAAAACAATTCTCAAACCTAGAAGCTCATCTTGTTTGTATGTAATTGTAATTTTATCTTGCTTGTATATATTAGATAATAGATTGAACACGCCTTTTTGGATGTTCATGACCATAGTTTTTTTGTGAAATTAATAGTTTCGATATCTCGTAATCTATGTATTCGATCCTAGTACTAAATGATTTGTATACATGCGGAATGTCTAATTTAGGTATAAATATGAAAACTAGAGATGTATTAGATCACACCTAAAAAACACATGATATATGCACAAAGAGAGGTTTTCACAAAATCACAAGTCAAAGCTAATACCGCGAGAGGATGGACTATTCAAAGTTCTTGAGTGCATCAACGATAAAGTGTGTACATACTAGATCGAACTATTGGGTGAGTATAATATTAGTTTCATTTTGAAAATTATTGAATTAACTCGTTTTGATATAGAAGATGATCTCGATTTGCGGTCAATTCCTTTTGAAGACGGTGGGAATGATGAAGATAAGATCCTAAACGCGACTCAAAATATACAAGAACCGTTCACGATGGCTAAGATGAAGAAACTTATGAATCTATTAACCCAGATGATCTTAGTGTGATTCTCAGCCAAAATATGGACATGGCTTCAGCAAACCGAGATTAAATTTTTGTGACCCTTTTGTTGGTGGACGATATTGAGAATGAACTCAACGGGCACCGAAATGGTCAACCCTAGTAAACTAATCATCTCATGATCGGCCAAATGAATGACATGACTGACTCGAGCATAGTCAATTTGAAGAATGTTCGATTGAGGAAACATTTTCTCGATACAATTGGTACTATGACTACAGTATCCTTGTGAAGAACTCGATCGAAACTTGTGAACGTACCGAGAAAAACCACAGGTCTTTATATGTTGACAAATGTTCAGTCGAGAAAAAATCGCTCAATTTGAGCTAATTCACGACTTAAGGACATTGAGTAATTTTCAACCAAGCATGCTTAAAATTCAAACAGCGCTCAAGTGAACAAAGTTTTGACTTCTGCATTTTCTTTTACTTATTTTAAACATTTTAAGTATGTTTAATATCTTGTTTTTAAGTTCAATGGACGTCATTGTATCACATTAACTAATGTTTATTTGCGTTAAAATGTTTTTCAAGCTATGTCTTAGATATCTAGCAAATCAAGCCTTACAAATCAAATTTAAACATTCAATGATTTATCTAATACTAAACCACAAGTTTTGTGGTGTCGCCGTATAATTTAAACTTCTTGGATTGTCCATTTATACGAACAAATTTCTCAATCAAGACTCGGTGCTATAGGCTCCTATCCCGTAGTTTTCACATTCCTATTCACAGAGTTTATCAAGCACCGTTAGACATTCTTTAACTCCTAAATAGTAGGTATATATTCTTAAGGTATATTACGTATCATAGAATAAGAATTCTTAAGAGATTTTTTTATAGTTGGTAAGATCAATTAACCATCCAACCAAACTATTTTATAATATATGTTGCTATCGCCAACTAGGGCTGAGAAAATAACGGATATTTGTGAATATCCAACTATTTGTATTTATATTTATATTCAACGAATATATTTGTATTTTTTAAATTCGGTTATTTGAAAATACGAATATTTGTGGTATATACGGATATCTGTATCCGCATCTAAATCATTTTAATAAAAATCAATATTCATCAAATATAATCTAAAACTAAAATTCAAATAGCACAAAGATACATAATATAAATAGAAAAAAAGTACCAAATTTTCACATACATTCATTTAAATTTAGTTTCGTCAATGACTCTACGAATATCGCAAATTTATCTAAAACAATTAAACAATTTGTTAGATTATTAAATTAATGCACTTAAATAAAACTCGTATAAAAAGTTATATATTTAATGAGTTATGTTTTTTTCATATCGTGTAACGTCTCTATTACATTATTCAACTTAGATTAGAACCAATCTTGAGTGCAAATTAAATCTTCAAATTTGATATTTTAGTCCTCTAAACCATAAATATATTGCATATATATATATATATTTATATAATGAGTGTTTAAATAAGATTAATAATGTTTTTAATTTCCAATTTGATCATTAAAATCAATTTTTTATATATGTATCTATATATTAACTACATTTTATATTTAATATTTAGATATACGAATAGTTCAGATAATTGAATCTATTATTTGTATTTTTATTTGTCTAATATCTAATTTTTAATATTTATATTTGTATGAACGGATATTCGAATTTCGAATATTTTGTGCAACTCTATCGCCACATTATAAATAAAGATTTCATATATGAACAAATGATTTATCTACTCATATTATCTATTTTAAAATATATAAAACGATTAAAAATATTTATACAAATAAAAATATATTTGACATAAAAACGAAAAATCGAAGATAATTGAAGTCATAGTCAAAACATCTATACTGACCTAAATAATAGTTTGGGTTGCAGTTACTTCTTCTCTAGTTTTATAGTTATTGATATTAACATATGGATAAAGTATCCGAATTTTTTTTTCAATTTTGGAAGTTATTTATGTTTATGTAAGTACTTTACAAAAAATCATAAAAATACATAAATTAATTTTAGTGATAAAACTATATATATAAATAAATTAATATTTATTTTTATGTATAAACTATTATTTTATTTTAGAATAATATACCATCTATCAAAATTTTATTCTTGTCTTGTACACATCGTGCATGGGTGAAGAAAACCTCCTTTCGGAGGCCGAAATTTTTAAACTATCATTTCACATTTATAAAATGATCTAAAATTAGTTATGATAATTACTATAATTTATATATCATTTATAATTAAAAACACAAATTATATATAATTTAATCAAAAAATTCCATATATTTTTATTCATTTTTCTAAATATTCAGGAGAAAATCAAAATTTATCCTTTTGGCCGATCGATGCCCATTGGAATCAATAAAGGTATCCATTCAGCAGATAGACGTTGAAACTTCCAACAATCATCCATCGAACCGTTGTTAAAATCATCATGGATTTTTCAACGATTATTAATCTAATATCCATTATTCGTTGATAAACAATTGATTTTTTAACAGATTTCAATGTATGTGACATTATTGAAATCCGTTAGAAATGTTTTCAACCTACCACATGCACAAATCAAGTGAGGAATTACATCTATTTAAGAGAAATTCACTCGACAGAGTACGTGCACGAGCAAAGCGCATATAAATGTCCCGACTTTGAAATCTCAAGAATAACCAATGTGTGTATCATGTATTCCTATAGTTCCACCGAATGCTTTGTGATATACTTATCATATTTTATCTTATTTCGTAATGACATATATTGCATTTCATTCGTGTTTAGTTATGATGTCTTTAAATTTTATTTATTTGAAGAAAGATGAATTGATTAGTTTGAATATTTTAGTCAACGTGGTCATCCATTGGGAATGATAGTGGATACTTCTACTCTCATGGTGGATTCGAGGTAGGGGTGTTCTGATTATATTTCTAAAGGAATACAACACGCAAGATTCTTGATCTCTTAATTTTCCTAATCCTCGTTGAAAAAATTCACACAATCTATATTTTGGTCATTTTCTATCAAGATTTTGGAGGTCCAATGGTAACCAAATTGGATGATGACCTATACATTTGGATGCCCATATAATCTATTATAGAATAATTTAAGTTTCAAGGAATTTGAAAATTTGTAGAGAAATGTATGATTGTGTGAGTAACGAGGTATCAGATTGACTACATTGGTTTTAGAGTTATGTATTTTATTCATTTCACCTTTTAATTATTTGTCGAGTCATTAGTTTTAAGGGTCTTTTATGAACCTACATAGGTTAATATATAATGTGCTGAAATAGAAGCATAAAATCCATTTCAAAAAAAAAAAATTTGTAATGTCCATATTTCTTTTGTCATCTCTTAAAAATATCAAAGTTATGTCGAACCATAGAAAATCATTGTTAGGGCAACTAAAGTTATCATGACTCACCATGACGAACTACTACAATTGGAGAATTCAATGTGTGCCTTGCTTGGTGCATAAAATATGTTAAAATTTATTTAAACGACTATTATAAGATAGATGTTATATACATGTGCACAACAAATAAATTGAAAGAAACATGAATGAAGAATTCTCTATCTCTTATTTCAATCAGTAGATGAGTCGAATTGTGAGAAGATTTTTTAGTGCAACAATCACTAAGAAAGCTCAGGACACTTTGGAATAAGTGTTCAATGGTATCGATTGATTTAAACAAGTGCATATTCAAAAATTTATGTGTTGAGTTGGAGGCCATGGCGATGAAGGACTCACAAGACATATCCAACTATGTCACGCGTGTGCTAATGGTGGTTAATCAACTCAAACATAATAAAAAACCTATCAAGAATGCAAGACTTGTGGAGAAGATCCTTTGACCATTGATCGATGATTTTGAAAATTTTATATGTCCAATCGAAGAGTTGAGGAATTTGGAATAGATGATCGTCAATGATCTCGTGGGTTCTTTTGAAACACATGAAAACATAAGAAGAAAAAAAATCAGATGTCTTGAAGGAGGAGTTACAAGAAAATTTGAAAATTAAGGAGGATTAAACTATGTTTGCATAACATAACCGAGGAAGATAATGTGGTCGAGGAAAAACAATGAACATAAAGGAAAAAAGCCAAAAAATTGGTGTGGACGAAGCTAAGATCAAGGAACAGGTGGTCGTTAAAATCATCCAATTGTTGAATGTTATAGTTGCAACCAGTATAACCACTATGCAAAAAATGACTACTCCGAGTAGAAAGTGGAAGAAAATGTGAATCTTATCACGAAAGATGAGATAAAAGATGACGACGTTCTCATGATGGATAATGACATGATGTGGTATCTCGACATCGTTTCTAGAAACCATATGTGTGGGATAAACATCTTATTATTGATATGAAAGAGATATAATATGGACATCCCTCTTTTGGAGATGCATAGAAGGTGAAAGTTGAAGATCAAAGAAATATATATTTTTCGCAAAAGAGGGAAAAAGAAGGTACCATAGAGGACGTGTATTATTTTCATGATCTAAATAGTAATATTCTCAATATAGGACAATTATTTAAGAAAGAATTTTCATTTTATTTGAAGGATCAGATGCTTGAGATAAAAAAAAATGGTTGAGCTTTGCTCTCACACGTATAGAGATGGAAAAGAATCAAATCTGTTAATTCACCTTGAGTAATATAAGAGAGGTGTCAATTCAAGTTAGAGGATATATCAAACTTATGGCATTTACGGTTCGAACTCTTACATTATGGTAAACTAAAAGAGTTAGCATAGAACGAAATGATCCATGGCTTACGAAAATGAACTACATCAAGATATTTTATGATGGTTGTGTTCTTGACCAGCAAACAAGGACACATTTTAAAAAATGAGTAGACTATTGTGCAAAGAAACCACTCGAAATAATACACAACGACATATGTGGACTAATCCCTACGAAACCGTTTACTGGGAAGATATACTTTATTATTTTCTTTGATGGATACGCAAGGAAGAAATGCGTTTATTTTCTAAAGGTTTAGTTAGAAGCAATTGAAATGTTCAAGAATTCAAGGCGATGGTGGAGAATACAATCAATCTTGACATCAAGGCTTTACGGTTGGACATAGGTGGATAATACATATCGATATTTAGTGAAGAATAAGGTATCAAAATATTCTTTACAACACTTTATTCACCTCAACTAAATGGTATCGTAGAAAAGAAAAATTGGACGATTCTAGTTCTAGTGATCTTGAAGACAAAAGACGTACTAAAATAATTTTGCGCGGAAGCGATGCAATGTGTTGTGTATATCCAAAACCAATGTTTATATAAAAATTTAGAGAACCAAACACCACAAAAATCTTGGATATGTTATAAACCAACATTATCAAACATTAAAGTATTTGGGAGTGTGGTTTACACACATGTGACAACCAAAATAAGGAGTATGTTTTCATTAGATATGATGAGAAGGATAAGGCATTTAAGTTGTTTGATCCAACTTAAAAAAAAACGTGTTCGTGAGTCGAGACATACAAGTGAATGAAGATAACACATGAAATTGGAAAATTTAATACGAGACAACACAAGGAGAGTAATTGAGTATTGTACCAACATTCACTCTCATGATTTCTCATGTACATGAGGATGAAGATGAGGAGGCATGTTGGCCAAGGAAATGGAGCACATATGATCTACATGAATGAAATGCATTTGGTTTACTTAATAGCATACTCATTAAACGTTACCTTTAAAGAGGCCATCAGAGATAAGAAGTGAAAAATTGGCATATATGAAGAAATCAAAGCAATTAAAAGAAATGAAAATTGGAATTTGGTAGTGTTGCTACAAGGATACAAATCCATTTGTGTCAAATGGATGTACAAGAAGGAATTAAAAATACAAAAGCGAAATTGAGAGGTATAAGGTACGACTAGCTCCAAAATGTTATACACAAAAGGCGATAATTGATTATGGTGAAATGTCCGCTTAGATTGCAAGAACATAGACAATTCGACTTCTATTATCTATACTTGCACAACTCGGATGGCTTATCTATCAAATAGACGTCAAATTTTCACTTTTGGATGGAATTCTTGAAAAGAAAATCATTGTAGAGCAACCACCTGTTTACATGAAACCTGGAAAAGGGAGCAAAGTGTTGAAGTTGAAGAAACAATCTATGAATTAAAACATGCATCCCAATGATGTATGTCAAGTTAAACAAGTTAACCTAAAACTACCCGCAAATGAACGACACGTGTGTAGTAATTTAGTATCGATCCCACAGGGACTATGGAACACGATCTAAGAATCAAACTAGAATCAATGATTATTGCGGTGAAATAAGTGTGGTAAGATGCAAATATGATGATGCAGTGGACTAATGAGTTCCTAACAAAGAGACAACGTTCTAGGATCTGGTTTCACCATATAGCTTCCAAAACCTATCTCCGATCTATCTAATCATGTGTTCCCTATCAAGATATCTAAGGCGGAAGATCCTAATGTAGATCCTACACTCTCTCAAGGCATAGGACCATGGTTCGATTGAGTCATCCCATACTTTCGTGGCGGACACCCCACCTAAACCCCATTACGATTCATGATTCGCCCGATTCAACCCTCAACTGTTACTATCCTACTTTCGTGACCTAGTCTCGGTTGTTCTAAGACCGACCTTCTAAGACTAAAATTCTCCTTTTGTTCCTTCTCCTAATCCATAACACATGCATATATGTGGCCATCGTAAACACAAGTCATTAAGCGCTCAAACAAAGAAATAGATAAACAAAACGGGGAAATGCATTTATAAACAAATCGAAGAGGGTTTCGAAATAGTCATGTGCTAATCCTTTCTCCTAGAACAAATCTCTACACGAACATGAGTCTAAACAATATAAATGAAATCAGTAGAGTAAGAAGCATAGAAATATCAAACGAGTGATGATCCCAAATCAATCTCCGACTCCTTGTGTGACTCCCGTCAAGAGCGCTCGATGGATGAATGGTTGCTTTGAATGGTGAAGAATGTATTCAAGATGATCCTGATGAATGATGCCCTTGACGTTTTATAATTTCAAATTCCAGCCCTTAGCCGACTCATTTACACAAAAATCGGTCATATGCCATTCTACCAATTCATGCCCGAACGTGCTCCATGTCAAGCCCGATCGGAGATACTTCATCCCGTGTAAATAGACAGGTCGTTTTGCTTGTTTCCCGACCGTGCTCTCCTCAACGCCCGATCGTGTTGGATGGAAAGGAGGGTGCTCGACCGTACACTTGGCATGCTCGGCCCGTGCAATAGTCTCGAGGATGGAATTGCATAAAATGTCCGACCGTGCACCATAGGACGCCCAAGTGTGTTGCCTCACCAAGAGAGTGTCTGAACGTGCACTTGGCATGCCCAGGTCGTGCACATCTCTCAGTATAAAAATGCCACAAGGAGCCCGACCATGCATGATGCCATGCCCGGTCGTGCACTTTACTACGGGTGAGAGTTGGGTCATGCATTTGATCATGCTCGATCGGGCTGTATCCTTTGATGCACGCTCAGTCGTGCTAAGTTGTGTGCTCGGCCATTACTTGTCCATTTCTCGTCCGTTTGATCCATTGTGACCCTCGATGTCATATTTTGTCCCGTGTATGCTCCTTAGCTTCGAAATGAATCAAATACGCATTAAAACCTATAAAAACACGAAAACATGGAAACAAGTAAAACAAATACAAATTCACACGTAAACTTCGCAACTATCATCATAAACGTCTCTAAAACTTGTGAGAATCGTGTACGAAAACGAGATTATCACCCAAACGTGGAACACTGCAATTGAAACTCACTTTCAAAGAAACATATTCATACAATGCCTCTATGAATATCCATTACACATGAAGCAAAAAGGAGGTAACCTACTTATATTTTCTCTTTATATGGATTATCCTATTTCCATGTGAAGTAACAAGAAGAAGGTAACCGATTTTAAAGACGTAATAGCACTTGAATTTGAACTGGCATACCTGGGATTGAAAAAGTACTTTCTTTATCTTGAGATCATACAAATGAGTTTTGGAGTTTTTTATCGTAAAAATAGAATACGCAAAAGTAATTTTTAAAAAAGATTGATAGAATAATGCTAGCCAGTAACAGTACCAATGAAGTTTGGTACGACACTACGATATCTCACATGTACGAGGCCAAACATTGTGTATAGTGTAGGCATAGTGAGTAGATTCATAGAGGATCCAAGACACTCACATATCAATACTATTAAAAAAATCCTTCGATCATTCGTGGAACGTAATTCAGATTACTCTATTCAAAGACAAACAATGATCGAAATAGTATTGCAAGATACGTATTCTATAGAGGAAGTACAATATTTACATGGCTCACAAAGAAACAACCAATTGTATCATTGTCAACATTTGATGTGGGATATGTGGCGGCATCTTGGTGTTTATGTTACATTATCTAGTTTAAGAAATCTAATATTAGAGTTAAATCTGCAACAACATGAGGTAACTTAAATACACATTTACAACAAATCAGCTATTGAATGGGCAAAGGATCAAGTTCATCATGAATATGAATATTGATGCTTGTTTTCATTTTATTATGGAACATTGAAGAATGGATCACTGAATATATTGCAAAAAATGACCAAATAACATATATTTTTATAGGGCAAATTGAATTTTGTTTAAAGCCGAAGTTTGTTGAAAACTAAACTCAAAGAGTGATATTTTAGTCATTTTCTAACGAGAATGTAATGGTAAAACGGTAACCAAACTGGATGTATGTCCAGGAATCAATTTTCCTATAGTTCAATTTTCAATAATTTTGAAAATGTGTGGAAAAAATTATTGTTGTTTGAGTAACAAAGTGCCAACTTAACAACATTGGTTTTAGAGTTTTGGATTCTATTCATTTTGCCTTTGATTTTTTTGTTGATTTATAAATTCTCAAGTCTTGCATGAGCCTATATATATGGCTACTATTTGATCGACTAATATATGATCTGCTAAAATAAAAGCAAGACATCTATTTCAAAGTTAACCATATATCTCGTCTTTTCTATAAAAATATCAAAAGCTTCTACATTTTACATCAATACTCTTGTGCAAAAGGTGAATGAGAATTGGATATTAACCCTTTTGGTACAGAAAACAAAAATTAGACTACTTCAGTTTTTCGAATAATAATTATCAGATGTATGCATATGAATGTTAGAAGGCGAATCTTCCTATTTGCTTGTAAGGTAAGAAAGTCTTCTTCTTCATATCTTTTAATTCTGCTTTCTTCGCCATGTAATGTAATCCATGCGGCGTGACCAATGGCCCTCTTGATCTCCCCAGACCTTCGTTTAATTGGAAGCTCGAGTGCTTTACGTGTTCATGTTTCTTGAAGAAGTTCGTAAAGCTTGTGATCAAATCTTTTCCTTTCGCTCTTCCCTCTGATGCACTTCGGAACAGGAAAATGTCTCTTAGCCTCCATTTTCTTGAGGATGATGACCTAGAAGACATGGAATATGAGGACGACGATGAAATAGATGAGAAAGATCCTTCCTTTTTGTGGGATAGTTCTGGTTCTTTCTTCTTTTGCCCTTGTTCACGTTCTTCTTCTTCTTCTTCCCATGGATAAGTCCATACCCGGAAAGGGGAGAGGGATCTTGGTGATCTCCGGTTCGAACCAGGTGCTGATTCATGACTCTTATCTCTCCCACGTTCTCTTCTCGAACCATAGCGTGCCTTCTCTATGGTGTCTTCAAATGTATCAGCGTCTATTGGTTTCTTCGTAGGCGAAAAGGCATCGAGATTTTCGCCCTGTGAGATTGGTGATCTTGGAGAAGAAAGAGGCGGCGTTTTCTTGATTTTCTCAAGCTCATCTAATTGTAGATCCATGGGAGACTTCAGGGCCTTAATTTTGCCTCCATCGAAAAGCTCTTCGGCGCAAAGAGTAATGGTTTTGGATCTGTCACCTACGTTGAAAGCGAAATCATCATCATCATCATTTTCTCTGTATAACTCTTCAATCCTTTGTGGGCTTGTCGGTGCACTGAAGAAGCAAAGAGAGAAATGTCGTGGAGATGAAGGACCCGTCGACATGCTCATCACTTGCATTCTCTCGGTTTTTGCTCTATTTCTCTCTGTTGTCTCTGTTAGTGCTTTGATTCCCAGTTAAGGAAGAGAATGAGAGAGATAAAAATGCCAAGAAATTAGGAATAGTTATCTACAAGTAAATCTATTTTATTGTATTTATTTTTTACTACATTATTTTTGTAGTTTTTGGTTTCTACCTATGTTGAAACCTTATACCAATGTATCGTTACTTGATAGCTTTTGAATTATACCACTTCATCACCATATTGAATGATTCCTTTAATTTTATAGTTGTTTTTTGATCATTTCATCGATTATAAATTTTTCATAGTTTCTCTTACCCTAATTTTATTTTGAATATCATAATTTCGAAATCTAGTATGGAATTCTATATCTTACATATAACAACAATTTATTAATATTTATATGTTATTATAACAATTTGAGTACGACTACGGTTTCCATATGTATATATGATCGAATCATTTATAACTGAATTACTATTTACATATGTTAAACCAAGTATTTTTCATTTTTGCCTGACTTCATTTCTATTTGAATACAATTTTTCACTTATAAATGTATTCATAATTTTGTACGAGTTAATAAATAATATCAAATAACAAGTACTAATACTTTCAATGATATATCTAACAAGAACAATCAAACTTATTTCTTCTAAAATAATATACGGAATAACGAAATTATAAGTTGGGTATTGAACAAATTTTGCAAAAATTATAAATATGGGTAAATAGAAGTCAAATTATAGAAATAGAGGTTTTAATAGAACCAAAATAAAATATAGGCCTTAAACGCAAAGTATATGAAATACATGCATCGTTTGGTGAAATCGAGAACAATAAATGAATGAAATCGCCGCCATTTATTATATTCTATTCTCATGCAACTGAAAAAAATCTGTTAATATTTAATCTAAGATTTTGCTGTTAGTCTTCGAACTTTCCATGAAAATCATTTGTCGATTTTACCATATGCATAATTTGGTGGTTGGGCCTTCCACGGATATTACATCACGAACACCATTGTCTTTTTTTATTATGTATACTTAGATATATATATATATATATTAACATGTGCATGTACATATATAGCCAAATATCTGACACTTTTAGTCAAATCATACGCGATTATGAGACATATAAATCGATAAATAATCCAAATATTTAAAATCCTAATTCCAAGATATTACAAGTTCACAAGAAGACAAATTGAATCTTTTGGAGCAACCCTCAAAAATTAGTTTCTCTATCCTTATTTCTCATTTCATCTTTCCCCCCTGTGCCGGTCGAGACAAGCTTTCCCGTGTTATAGGAGGACATTCTATGAATATCTAATTACTATAAATATAGGATATTGTTACCAGAAATATAAGATATTATTAGGGTAAAACTAATCTTTCTGTATATAATTCTTATGTAATCTCTTAATTAAATAAGAAATATATTAACATTATATGGTATAAAGCTGTTGCTCTTACCCTAATCGCCGCTACTCTCTCTTTTTTATTATACTCTCTCTTTTTTATTATTACTAGTAAGAGACCTTACACGATGCGCTGGTGATTATCTTACATTCAAAAAACCTTGAGTTAAGCACTTAAAATCGACACAATTAGGGTTTTTCTCTTGTGAGAAACTCCATCAAGAAAGTCTTGCAACATAGACTTACAAAGCAATCTTTACAATTTTGGGGAGGCAGACATGTGGTTTAAGGAGACAAATGGGATAGAATCGAAAAACAATAAAACAAACTAAATCAAAGGAAGAAAAAAAAAATACTTCGTAACAATAGAAAGTTCAAATCGAGCTTCTAGAAAGGGAACTTTGAAGAGAATCAAAGAGATGGTGTTGGATTTCAATCCGATTGTGATAGACGACAAGTTAGTACATTAGGTTTTTTTAATGGTGAGAACCCCTTCGATTGGGAAGGAGAAGATAGAGAGTCTTTTTCAAAATAACGGAACAATAAATATTGAGAGCAATTAAATGTGTGTTGTGTCTAAAATAAAGTTCGTCTGAATATCGTTATCCTAGAGATGACCTTGCAATGCAAGTAGTGGCCAGTCCTCAGGCATGAACAAAGTCTTTAAACTACAACCCTATTGTTACCTCTTTAGGGTTCTAAGACTCTTTCTATATTCAGGTTCAATATGTATCCATTGAAGACATACCATAGGAGATAAGGAACAAAGAAAAAATTATTAAGATGCAAAGAGAAGACATTTTGTCAAAACCTGACAATATAAAAGAGAATATCATCGTAGTGAGAATCTACAAGAGGCTTGGAGAGCTTGCATTGTTACAACAAACTTATATTAAAGACGAATGTTCTTGTGAAAGATCTGGTGAAGCAGACAGTTGCTGCTCTTAGGGAAAACATCAAAGTCAGGAGGTTTGTGAAGTTAACATTTGGAGAAGACAATTGAAAAGCCTCTCAAATGGATCAGTAATACAATTTTTCAATGATCATTTTTGTTCTTGTTGTTTAACCAGAATCATGAAGATACCTATTATTCTTAATACTCTCAAGTTATCCATAAAACCGAAAATCGGTAGAAAAATACAACTTTAAACCGGATTTGGTTAAATTCCCACACTTAAATCATGGATTTGATCATACAGGAAAAAGCAGAAGGCCTTATTAGAAGAGGCTATCAAAGATCAAACAAACATCCCTAAACACACACATAGTTACCTTAAAAATGGCTAGTACATAATAAGAAAGGAAAAGCTAATTTGAGCTTCTGTTTTCTCCATTATCCTTGGAGCTGAAACATTAGTAAAAGCTAAGAATAATCAGAAGCAAACATAATTCTTAGGGTTTCAAACCAGACAAGACTCAGAACACGCTGGTTAACTGTATGTATACATACCTAGGCTGACCGCTTCTGTGTTTTTCATGATTATCAGCCTCTTGCAAGAATCTATAAACATTCTGCAGAGAAAAGATGAAACAAAATGATGAAATATTGGCTGGTTGTTCATACCTTTCTAAATGAAAATGGTTGTTCAATTATGAATAAGAGAGTAAGTGAAAACAATACTTACTCCCATGGGACATCACCCACAAGCATCCAATCGCCATCTTTATCCTCGCAACATACTCAGATCCATGTAAGAGATCGATCAAGGGGCTGTCATTCAGCCCATCTCGTCTGGATCCGCCATGAGGGCCAAACTCACCAGAAAAACCATTCAACAGTTCAAGAACAGACAACGTAGAAAAGCTGGTAATTAAGGGGAGAACTCAACGTAGCTTTTATACGTCTTGCGATCGATTTTCCTTAAGTAGAAGAAACCATGCTTTGATTCTGTGTTCTCCTCGTCCTTCTTCTGAGATTGAGACGCCAATGTGTTCTTCCGTAAAATCGAATTGGTGGCCAACCCACAACCTGTGCCCTGCCAAGCTAAAACCTTTTCAGAAAAATGGGAAATCTTTCATATAAGACAAGATTCATCTGTGTTTTCTTTGTATATTGTAAATATACTACAGGAAGAGGAAGTTGATTCAACAGAATTATATTCAATTGAAGATGGTGAAGTTACAAAACCAGATAAAGTTACAAAACCAGCTAAAATACAGAAAACTAGAGGAATTGGTTCTGGTTCTGCAATGCTCAATAATGAAGACTCAAGAACAACTTCTTCAATGAGGAAACAGGAGGATTTCAGCGTGCACTGGAGGAATAAATCAAGGGGAGGTTCGTCTTCAGAGGTTGATGACACGCTGGCAAAAGAGGACAAACAACATCTGCAACAAACTCAAGCTGAGCTGGCAAATGGGAGATTTCTCAGCTCCAACCGTTTTGGAATTTTAGCTAAACTTCAGTGATGCTGTGTATTTTCTGGAATATTCCATTGAGATGTTATATAAAGAGAAAATGTAATCCTGAAGAATTCAGTAAGCAAAAATGAGAGAAAACGTTTTGTGAAGTGTTCTGTATTTTCACCTGTCTTACTGGAATGTCTCTCTGTTTTCTTTCCTCTGTTTTTCAAATTGTTTTGATGGTATCAGCGCACGTTTTCCAGGAGAATTGTTGATCTGTTTTCTGGTTTTTCTTTATCAATGGAGGATGAGGAATATCCTTTTCCCGTCCATGTTAACATTTCAAATTTTGTATCTCTAAAGCTATCAGATACAAATTATTTGATATGGAAGTCTCAAATTGAATCTCTTCTAAAGAGTCAACTTCTAATTGATATTGTTGATGGATCGAGTCTTAAACCTAATGAGACTGTGGTATCTCAACAAAATGATACTCAAATCTTAGTTCCAAATCCACGATACAAAGCTTGGTACAAAACTGATCAGCTTGTAAAATCATGGATATGTGGAACTTTGACAGAAGAAGTTTTTGGTCTAGTGATTGGAGTTGAAATATCACGTGAGGTTTGGATAGCCTTAGCACAAAACTTCAATGTAGTGTCAGTATCTCGTGAATATGATCTCATGGCTTCTCTACAAAATCTTACACAAGATGATAAGACAGTAGCAGAATACCTCAGACAATTTAAGTCCATTTGTGATCATTTGAATTCTATTGGGAAACCTGTGTTAGAGTCAATGAAGATATTCAGATTACTTCAGGGGCTAGGGAGAGAATTTGAAGCTTTTAGTACAGTCATACATACTAATATGCATAAATCTCCCTATCCTACCTTTGAAGAAGTAGTTTCTCAACTTACAAGCCTATCTTTAAGCACCAAATATCAAAGATCAGTAAGTGTTAGTCCACATATGGCATTTGCATCACAATCAGGAGTACACAGAGGGAATATGTATCAAAATGAGAGAGGGAACACCAGATTTAATGGTAACAGTAGAGGAAGGAATGGATATACATCAAGAGGACGTGGATTTCCTCAACAAAATTATTCTCAATCCAGAAACAATCAAACTAATGATAGGAATTCATCCAGACTTGTATGTCAGATTTGTGAAAAAATGGGACATAATGCTCTAAAATGCTGGCATAGGTTTGATAATTCATTTCAGGATTCTGAGGTTCCTCAAGCTCTCACAGCAATGACTAATACTGGGAAAGAATGGTATCCAGACTCTGGGGCGTCATCACACATGATAAATTCGGTTAACAATCTGCATAATGTACATCAGTACAATGGGAATGAATCAGTCATGGTAGGAGATGGAGCATTTCTTCCAATAACTCACGTTGGATCTACTTCTGTGGATACTGCAACAGGTAAATTGGTTCTAAACGAAGTCTTGGTGGTTCCTTCTCTTGAGAAACAATTACTATCTGTTTCACAGCTTACATCAGACTATCATTGCTGTTTTATATTTGACAATTTTGGTGTGACTATAAAGGATTTGGACACACAGAAAGTCATAGCACAGGGAAGGAAACACAAGGGAATTTACATGCTGGACAAGCTGCCATTTAAAGATGATCATCAATGCCTCTTTTCTGTGAGAAACAAGTCAGCTTCAGAGGATGTCTGGCATCAGCGTTTGGGCCATCCTCATTCTCAAGTAGTTCAATATCTCATTTCGAGGAATGCAATCAGCATAACAAATAAAAGTACTGGACTATGTTCTTCCTGTCAGCTTGGGAAAGCATCTAAACTTCCATTTTTTAGATCATTTGAAAAAGTTGATAGACCCCTGGAATGTATACATTGTGATCTCTGGGGATCTGCTCCAATCACTTCTAATCAACAATTTCGATATTATGTGATATTTGTGGACCAATTTTCTAGATATAGCTGGTTTTATCCTTTGAAAAAGAAGTCAGAATTTTATTCCATCTTCTTGATGTTTCAAAGATTGGTTGAGAATCAGTATAAGCAAAAGATAATAAAATTTCAGTGTGATGGAGGTGGTGAATTTACAAGCAATATGTTTCTGAGTCATTTAACAACTTGTGGAATTAAGCTGTAGGTTTCATGTCCTTACACACCACAACAGAATGGTATAGCTGAGCGTAAGCATAGACATCTTGTTGAGCTTGGACTTACCATGATGTTTCAGTCAAAGGTGCCATTAAGAAACTGGGTGGAAGCATTTTTCACAGCCAATTTTCTTATCAATCTCCTTCATGCATCAACTCTTGACAGTAATACAACACCATTCTCAATTCTAAATGGATATGAACCTGACTATACTGCACTTCGTGTATTTGGCTGTTCATGTTTTCCAAATCTTAGACCATATGCGAGTCATAAGATGGAGCCAAGATCATTGCATTGTGTGTTTCTTGGATATAATGCAAAGTATAAAGGATATCGATGCTTATATCCACCCACTGGGAAAGTCTACATTACCAGGCATGCCATATTTGATAAGAAAAGTTTTCCATTTGACAATATATACTCTGATTTGTGTCCTACTTACTCTACAGTAAAAGCTTGGCAGCAAGGATCCAGTTGTAAAGAGACTAAATCCTCTTCCTCCAATACTCAAGGATCAGCTATGTATCAGCTACCACCTCTGGTTACAGATGCACCAAAGACTTCAGTCTCTCAGCCAGTTTCAGCATCTACATCAGTCACAAATAATGTTTCAGATACTGAGGTAACAGAACCTATTAATGCAACAGGTTCAATTCATTCAATGATTACAAGAGGACGTGCAGGTATTTTTAAGCCTAATCCTAGGTATGTACTTAACACATCTGTTCTTAGTACTCCTTCAGAACCTAAGACAGTTAAGTCTGCCATGAAACACCCAGGATGGTGTTCTGCAATGGATGCAGAAATCAGTGCTTTACACAGAAATAAGACAAGGATGTTGGTTCCTTATTCCTCAGAAATGAATGTTTTAGGCTGTAAATGGGTTTACAAAATCAAATTCAAAGCTGATGGATCAGTAGAAAGACTCAAAGCCAGATTGGTAGCAAAGGGCTTCCATCAAGCTGAAGGCATAGATTACACAGAAACTTACAGTCCAGTGGTAAAAACAGCCACTATCCGCATTGTTCTTTCCATTGCATTTGCTTATAACTGGGAAATTTGTCAACTGGATGTAAGCAATACTTTCCTTCATGGAGAGCTTCAAGAGGTTGTGTATATGCAGCAACCTCTAGGATATGTGGATGCTAAGTATCCTGACCATGTCTATTTATTGAAGAAGGCCATCTATGGCCTAAAACAGGCTCCTCGTGCCTGGTTCAACAAGTTTAGCTCTTACTTGTTAGAATTTGGGTTCATATGTAGTAGTTCAGATCCCTCTCTATTTGTGTATAGACGTGGTGAAGATACACTTGCTCTCTTACTATATGTTGCTGATATCATATTGACAGGCAATTCTTCTTCTCTGTTGCAGCAGCTTATTGCCAAACTCAGCTCCCAGTTTTTGATGAAAAATCTTGGAACTCTACACTACTTTCTGGGAGTACAAGCAGTGTTTCATACTGGTGGGTTATTTCTTACTCAATCTCAGTATGCTCAAGAGCTTTTGATTAAGGCGGGTATGCAAGACTGTAAACCATTGCCCACACCATTGCCTTTAAGACAATATCAGATTGATACAGACAATCAGGCATATTCTGATCCTACAGAATTTCGAAGTTTACTTGGAGCACTTCAATATTTGACTCTTACATGACCAGATTTGAGTTATGCTGTTAATTTCCTCTGTCAAAAAATGCATGCTCCATCTTGTGCAGATTTCAAGCTTCTCAAGAGAGTTCTAAGGTATCTTAAAGGCTCTATATCTCGTGGTTTATTTCTGCATTCCAATAGTCTGTTGCATCTCCACTCATACAATGATAGTGATTGGGGAGGATGCAAAGAGACTAGAAGATCAACTATAGGCTTCTGCACATTTCTTGGGAACAATCTTATCTCGTGGTCAGCTAAGCGACAGGCTACTGTCTCTCGTTCTTCAACTGAGGCAGAGTATAGGGCGATGGCTAGCCTTGCTGCTGAACTTACCTGGATTTCATTTGTTCTCAGGGATCTTGGTATTTTTCAGTCTTCTCCTGCTGTGATTCACTGTGATAACCTGTCAGCAGTGTATCTATCTACTAATCAAGTGTTTCACAGTCGTAGCAAGCATATTGAGCTTGACTACCATTTTATTAGAGAGAAGGTTGCACTTGGATCAATTGTTACTAAGCATATTTCCTCTGAGTTACAGCTTGCTGACATATTTACAAAGCCTTTACCCAAACAGAAGTTTCACAGTTTATGCATCAAACTTAGTCTTGGGATACTACCCACTCCAAGTTTGAGGGGGAATGTAAATATACTACAAGAATATACAGAGGAAGTTGATTCAACAAAATTATATTCAATTGAAGATGATGAAGTTACAAAACCAGATAAAATACAGAAAACTGGAATTGGTTCTGGTTCTGCAATGCTCAATAATGAAGACTCAAGAACAACTTCTTCAATGAATATACAGGAGGATTTCAGCGTGCTTCAGCGTGCGGAACAAATCAAGGGGAGGTTCGTCTTCAGAGGTTGATGACACGCTGGCAAAAGAGGACAAACAGCATCTGCAACAAACTCAAGCTGAGCTGGCAAATGGGAGATTTCTCAGCTCCAACCGTTTTGGAATTTTAGCTAAACTTCAGTGATGCTGTGTATTTTCTGGAATATTCCATTGAGATGTTATATAAAGAGCAAATGTAATCCTGCAGAATTCAGTAAACAAAAATAAGAGAAAACGTTTTGTGAAGTGTTCTGTATTTTCCCCTGTCTTACTGGAATGTCTCTCTGTTTTCTTTCCTCTGTTTTTCAAATTATTTTGATATATGAGACAAGATTTTCAAGTTACTTTGAAGCCGGAGCTACACCAGACCCTTCTTCTCTTGAACCGGTGACTCCAGTTTAGCCATGTGCGTCGCTTTTAAATCCTTCACGGCGAAGCCATCGTGATCCTAACCTGAAACTGGACCCGACAAGCAGTATCGACGCCTGTAGATCCGGAAGAGAAGACCCATTTTCCAGACCCGTTGAGAGCATCAGAGAATACGCTTTTGACATCCGACATGGAACAAAGCAAGCTCTTGAGCGACAGGAAGCTTGGGTCAGATCAGACCCGGGTAAACCGAGGCGCAACTCGGTGGCCTTGAGGTTAAGACCGATGTTGTCGTCTGTGTCTTTGGTTTTGTCAGGAGCTTCCATGGATGGACGCTCTGTAAAACCAATGTAACCATGCTCTGCTACAGATTCTGAAATTAAATAATGCAATTTTTTTCACATTGAACAACAAAAACTTAAACAATCCGCAGACAAACAAAAAAAAGGAAAATACGGATCAAAATATGTGATGGAAGAAAAAAAACTGTACATGGAAAAGAAAAGAAGATGAAGAGGTTGAAAAAAAGAAGATGGAAAGTCTTCAACATAACGAAACAATAAAATATTTTGAAGAAAAATAAAATTAATTAATTAAGTAACTGTTTAAAAAAAATTAAAAAACTAAGAAAAAATGTTGTTGCTTAGGTGGTTTCACGAGAAGCCACCATTTACAACAACTTTTATATATATATAATTTTTCATCATAACCGGCGGCCAAGCATCTTTTGTTTCACCATAGTGATGCTCAATTCTCTGTTAAAAAGCATACTCTCATCTTTAATTCACAAGATCCTCAAAAGGGCCTTTCTCATCGTTAACATGATCAATGTTACCAAACTTGTTCCTTCGAACCTCTAATCTAAAAATGGCCTAGACGGCCGCCTAGGCGGCGCCTAGGTGCTAGGCGGTGACCGGATGCCCCGATTAATCACTAATCGGAAGTTCTAGGCGGATCGGACGCCTGGGCGGTCTAGGCAGGCGCCTAGGCGGTATTCTAGTTTCAAAAGTAGAAAATAAAATTTAAGACAAAAAAAAACTTTAACAACTAGTTTTTCAAGATGATAACGAAATTAGAATACTTTAGAAGAAGTAAATGATTACAAAATTTATTTATTTAGTTTTCATTATAGTTATATAAGTAATCATTTGTTTCTTGTGTAAGTAGGTATGCACAAAGACGAAACCGACTTGATAGTAAAAGGTTGAGTAATCTTGTTTATTTTTAATTCAATGTGATGTTGATGGTTTAAAATAAAAATAAATGAACAAGACTTTGAATGTGTTTCTATCTAATGATCCGTATCATTTTCAAGATTGGATTGTTGATAATGGAAAAACGGACGATGAATAAATGGAAGAATATGAAGGATCAAACCAAAATATGTTGACGTATGAATGTCCAAGAGATCGAGAAAATGGATGATTTCTTATAGATAGAAAATTTGATGAATCATATTTTGATTCCGAAGAAGAAGAAATTAACATACAGTTTGAATTTGATTAACAACATTTCAATAAAGAATATAAAAAAGTTGAATGATTATAAATGTTTTAAATTAAAAATTTAGATTAATATATATATATATATATATATAAATCCGTCTAGCCCGCCTAGACACCGCCTAGGTTCCGCCTAAGCGCTCTGGGCACTAGGCGTTGGGTGTCCGCCCGCCTAGCGCCTAGCGCTTTCTTGAACCTTGCTTCGATCTATATTATGTGGAATGTTCAAATCATAGCGTTGCATGAAGGACATCGTCTTAAATGTTTTATTCAAGACGATTCCTAATTCTCGTGGATGGATTCTACGGAACTTGGTGTGAATAATGCTTTTTTACAAGGGCATTTGGCCGAAGAGGTCTATTTGCCACATCTGCAAGGTTTTGTCGACCGAGGCCGGTCTGATTTTGTGTGCTAACTCCAAAAAGCAATTTACGATCTTAAACAAGCTCCAAAGGCATGGTATTCTGAACTTCACCAATTTCTCAATGTTGGATTTTTGAATTCCCTCTCCGATGAATGTCTGTTTATCCTGCAAGAGAGAGACTACAAATTGTTTCTTCTAGTATATGTTGATGACTTAGTTGTCACTAGCATCTGTCGGACACGGTTTCAGAACTTCATCACGTCCTTATCCGATTGTTTCTCGCATAAAGATCTGGGCAATCTGTCTTACTTTCTCGAAATTGAAGTACATCAAATAGAGCATGACCTACTCCTCACTCAACGAAAGTATGTCGATCTACTGCAACGTACCATGATGATGGATGCAAAATTATTCACCCATGGCTTCCGCTACTCGCCTATCTTATAAAGCAGAGGAACCTTCGATGCAACAAAGTATTGCACAATCGTATGCAATCTTCAGTATCTCTCTCTCACATGTCTAAACATAATTTTTATGGTGAATCGCCTCTCACAATATATGCATGATCCAACCACACAACATTGGCAAGCAGTGAAGAGGGTTTTCTGTTATCTTTCCGGACAGAAGATAGGGGCACATTGTTTTTTACCACAAACACAATTAGTCTACAAGCATTCAATGACGCAGACTAGGGTGGCAATTGCGATGACTTCACCTCCACATGGGCTTATATCGTTACATTGGTAAACATCCTGTCTCATGGTTACCCAATAAACAGAAAGGTACAACATCACGCTCGTCTAGTGAAACTGAATACCGCGCTATTGCTGCTACCTTTGTTGAAATCAGATGGATGGTGAATCTCCTCAGCGAAATGGGTGTTCCTTTACCTTCCATACCGGTTATCTATCGTGAAAATATTGGTGCTACATATCTTTCAGTGAATCCGGTTTTTCATTCACGGATGAAATACACATCCTTGGACTATCAACTTGTTGATCTTCTTATGAAGCCACTATCTCAAGCTATCTTTTATTTCCTATGTATCAAGATTGGTCTCACCGATGACAGTCCATGTTGAGGGGGCATATAGGAGGATATATTGTTGGAATTTATAAATATTATCTAACTATTTAATTTAATGTGCAAATTTGACGTGGATGATGTTCTAAAACATACGAAGAACAACATTATCCAAGGGTCCTTACATGATCAACTCTTTTATTCCTGGCAAGTTACGCCAGAAGTCATACAAAGCCGATGGTGGTGCACTTTTATCGTAAGTGTATTTCAAATTACATTTTTATTTAGAATGATTATTTATATATGTTATAAACTAAATCACTATAAATTATTTTGCAGCGCACATACAGATGGCAGAGGAAGAATACGACGCGCATCTACACGACATGGATGCATGACATGCAGGCTCGGATGCGCTTGATGATGAACAACGCCAAGCATAACTACTACACCAAGAATCGCAAACCAACATGAGCAACAGAAGAGGTCTTCAATCAATTTATTCAACATTGGGAGTTTGAAGACTTCAAGGCCAAGAGCGGAGAAGGCCGAAAAATTTCGGTACGACGAGAAGGTTCCCTGAGATGGTCCGCGTCACCATACATCGGGATCAAAGTCATTCCCAAAGAGCAAACAAGAATTGGTAAATTTATTATTATTTAATTTTTTTGGTTTTTTACAATATTTATATAATTAAATTTATTTTATATCACAAATGCAACGGATAGAAAGAGAACCGACTCTTCTTGAGCTGGTATTGGAAACCCACGCCAAAAAAACGTCGATCGTCATGGAAGAGATCGACGAACCCAAACTCGTCGATCCTTGAGCAGAAAGAACTATGAAAGTTGTGAAGGAGAAGATTACACAGTAATCAGAAGCTTGCGGTTCAACTCTCGACGAGCTTAATCCTTTACAAAAGGACAAAATTTACTTAGAGGTAAATATTTATTATTTTATCTTTCGATTATTAATAAAATATTTTTTAAAAATCTACCTCTAATTTTGTTTGTCTTGTAGTCGGTTAGACCGTATAAGGGGCGTCTATATAATCTCGGAGCACTTCAAAAAGATATTGTCAAGGACGCCACGAATGTACCTCCCGCGGTCCAAGACAACTACATGCAACAACGGCGTATCGAGATTCTCGAAGCACAACTTCGAGAAACTCGAGCCCAAATGCAGGAACAACACTCCCAAATATAGCAATTGGAGAGCGTCATACAGTTGCTATCCGGACAGGTGAGGGAATCAATGCCGCGAAAAGAAGCGGGTATCGATTCGGATGCAACGCCTTCTTGAGGTGCTGGTGACCGGGGAGATGATATTGGCCCAACCGATTTAAATGAAATGTAATAGAATTAGGTTTAATACTTTTGTAAACAATTTTATTATTATAATTAAAAAACGTTTTTTTATTTTTTTAAATTATTTTTATTATTTTTTATTTTTAACAATTTTCCAACGGATGCCCATTGTAATTTCTAACGGGTATCCGTTGGACACCATTTTCTCGCCAAATGGTAACGGATGCCCGTTGCCATTTCCCGTAAATTTGTAACGGACGCCCGTTGTCCTTTCCGCCTAGTTTCCAACGGATGCCCGTTGAAAATTTTAAAATCCCGCTCTTTTTTTCCGCATGGATGGCAACGAACGTTCATTAAAACTTTGTAACGGACATCCATTACAATATTTTAACGGTCGTGCGTTGCAATTGTGTAACGGGCATCCATCACAAATTGTTTCAACAGGCATTCGTTACTAAATGGCAACGGTGTCATCCGTTGAATGTCCGTCACAAATTTTCAACAGATAGTATCCATTGCAACGCTGTTGGGAATCGCAACGGATTCTGATTTGTAACGAGTGATTCCCAAAGGCCGCGGATCCATTACTGTCCGTTGGGAAACGCTCTTTCTAACGGATTTCAGGCGTTTTCCAACAGATTTGTCCGTTGAAAAACGCGTGTTTTTTTGTAGTATCATTATGGTGGGCAATTCGGATAACCCGGATCGTCTCGAATCGGACCGACCCAAAAAACCCAACCTATAAGTCATTTGGGTTGCTCACAAAACCTATATGGATTCAAAATCTAGAACCCGTTCGGATTCGAAAAAATCCAAACAACTCAAAAATTAAGAAAACATTTTTGGACTTATTGTTTAATCTTTTTTATTTGACATATCGGACACAAAGAATGCATAAGTATAAGATGATATTTCTTTTTCATAAAGCTTGATTAGATATTTTTTACACTCATTATAATGTATGAAATGAAATTTAATTATTTATTTATATACTCTAAAAGTGTAAAGTGTTATCAGATTTAAAAAGTTTATTTTGGCGTTTTCAAAGTAAAAATCTTCTATTAGAAGGAAGCAAATAGCTTATTTGAATATATTTATTATGGAGTTAGACTTAGTAACTTCTTATTTTTGAATTTTTTGTATGTTACATTATTTTTTTTGCTAAAATTTGAATTATCGAAAAAATTCCAAAGAACCAAAAAAAAATCCGTGGAACCCAGATCGAAATCCGAATTACCCATAACTAAACAACCTAAATTATCCAAAGAACTCGAATTATCTAGAATATCCAAATAATCTAAATATAATTAGGGTAATTTTAGGTTCAATGTTCAAAAACCGAATTGAAACCCGAAAAACCCGGATAGAAAAACATTTGGTTCCAATTTGGGTTCAATTTTTCCATAACCCGTGGAACTCGAATCCGGACCGAATCTGTGGAACACGGGTCGATACCCCGACTTCCCACCTATAGTCTTCATACATCATTGAAATAATCTTTGTTTCACCAACTGCTTGCCCTCATCAGGTTTGTCACTTCATCTTATCCTTCCCCAAAACTACCTTCGTCTTAGGTACTTCTGACCCAAACCTTCTCCTCCGTGGAGGCCGCTTCGATGTTTCCCCATTATGCCTTCTAGTCTCTTTCTCCTCCAAGGTATTCGGCCTACAATCCTTTACGACTGCCGTTCATGCAACCTTGACGATATCGCTTTTGTTGTCATTAAAGAACATGCTTCATTTCAATAAACCGCTAGTTCTAGCGTCCCCCCTCCCCATCAATTCCTCTGACTAATCAGTTCTCGTGGTGTTGTGATGGAATATCCCTAACTTCTCTCATCGGGTCATGGAGAATTCCTTTCAAAAGCTCTTAAAAGACCTTAACACATATGGGAATCAAGAACTCAGTCCTCTGGTATCGTTATACTCTCCATTCTAGAATATACACTACCTCTTTTGCTTACAATTTAAGAAATTTTAATATCTCATGTGAACCATACATGTATAATTATGGAATATGGTTTCTCATTCACTTAGTCCAAATTAAACGTGACCAAATACAGTTATACTTTATTGGAATTTAATATTGAAATAAGTGTGGAAGATTATATATGTAGATATCTTATGTAAATGTTATTAGATTTTATAGTGAACATAATTAAACGATACAATTGAGAACCTGACAATTAACCACTTAACTCTCGATTATGATTGTTCGATTATGATTGTGGTTCACATGTAAAAAAGGGAAACTTAGAGTTGTTTTTTGTAAAACGATAAAACAAAAAAGATAAAATCCTTAAACTTGTTTATGAGACACGTCCCTGCTCGACGGGTGGGTCTTTAACTAACTAAGTACTCGGTTTTGAATCTCATAAATGGTATTTGTTTGTAGTATACCGTTTTAAGTGTTTTTTCCCAATAGGTCGAGGATGGGGTTCGACCTGGAACATGGATTCCTGCCACATAAATCTAACCAATTGAGTTGTAGCCTTTTGCGATCAATTTTGCGCAACTTTTATATTTATTACCATTAAGTCAGTATGTTTGAATGATATTTGGTGATTATGAGTAATAAAACAACAATTTTGGATTATAATATTTTAAGGTGTAATCAAGGGCAATTGCAGTTAAAATTTCATAATATTTGGTATTATTTGAAAATCATAATTCAATAAAATATAATTGTATAATATGAAGTTTTTATTAATTTATAAAATTTGATTATTTTTAATATCACATCAAAATGGTCTCTTTTAGAAAAATTGATTAATTCAATTACATTACAAATGTTACACAAATATAATACATGCAAATTGTTATAAGTCCAGATATTATTCTTGGTTTGACACACTATTGTATCGTATTTGCATTAATTAATTTTTCTTATTTTCGGTATGACATAAATATAATAGGTATTCATTAAAGGCTAACCTATTACATAAAATATATGACTTGAAGTATTTATTCAATACGGTAAGCCGTCTATTCCAAGTATGTAATGTCCAAAGAGTAAGCTATTGATGTTGTGCTGGGGTCTTGTGATTAGAATTTAATTTTTTGTTATCATTTAATTAAGATTTTACTGGATGATGATCTAACACAAGTTTTTTTACTTTACATTTACGCAACTTGCATCAAGTATCTCTGCAATCTCGGTTTGAAAAAATCAGTTGAAAATTATTAATATATAAAGTTTGAAAATCAGTTGGAACTTACCAACAAATTATGGTTGACAAATTGTAGAAATTATCGATGGATAAATGTTGGAAAAATCATTTGAAAATTCTCAAAAGACGAAAATTTAAAAATCATGAAAAATAATAACAGATAAATTTTGAATAAATCAGTTTAAAATTATACAATATTTAGTTGAAAATGAAAAATAAATACCAAAAATACCAAATAATCAAAAGAGCTTTTCGATGTTTTTTCCTTTTCAACTGGCATCCCTTAATCATTTTTAACACATGATCATTGAAAACACTTCATTTTTAACACATGATCATTGAAAACAAAAAAGTGTCAAAGAATAACAAAAGAATTTGAATGCGTATTTTTTTCGTTTCAATTGATGTGTGAGAAAACTTTGTTTTTAAAGGCAATTGCATTTTATTTTTTTGACAAACCTTCCTTGATTACTCTAATTTTTAAACATTACTACAAAATAATTTCTCTGATCATTTTGATGTTGTATCTATGTATATAAAAGTAGGTTTAGGTTTGTTAGAATTTTAGTAATCAAGCAATAGCCATTAGATTGTTAGAAATAATTTTTTTTTATCTTGTTATACGTTTTAATATTGTATTTGATAATATGAAACTTTTTATAGTAGAATTATACATTATTATTTGTAATAAAATATTAAATTGTTGGTATATTAAAAATATTTTATTTTCAATATTAAAATAATAACTAAGATTACATATTACAGAAATTTTTTTATTATTTAACTTAATTTTAATTTAAAATTAAATATAAATAATAATTTTGAATTATCCAGAGATACCAATTGAAAATTTATCAATGGATGACGGTTCAAAATTTTGAACGGATGATGATTCAAAATTATCAACGGAAAATAGTTGCTATCAATGGATATGGCTTAAAACCTTCAACAAACCACGATTGAAAATTTTAATGGAAGATAGTTGAAATTTTGAACAATTGACTATATACATGGTACTGAACAATCCTAAAATCTTAGAATAGCTTTTGGGATTAGTTAGACCAAAACTCATATTTCATATTATATCAGATAGAGGTGGAAAAACCAGCTCGATTTTTGAAAACTGAACGAAGTTGAGCCGAATTAAATGATTTTAGTTTGGTTTGGTCATTTTAAAATTAATTGATCAGTTATAAATATGTAAAACCGATTGATAATGATTTGGCTCGATTATTAATCGATTTAATTCGTTTAACCAAATTGTTATTAAAAAACAAAACTTACCCTAGCCATAATAAACTAGTTCTGATTTAGAGACTTAAGACAATTCTTTTTCTTCTTTAATCACATGTCTTTTTTAGGAGATTTTTGAAAGTTCAAGGCAATATCATAATCGAGACTCGAGGTTTGTGGAAGTAAGTGTTGACACTGTAGATTGTGAAGCCCTGTGAGCTCTTGCTCTGCTACAAATTTTTGTGCTCCTCATATTTTAAGTTTCTACGAGAACAAGAGTAGTGCACACCTCATATGGAACAAGGTGAAGGAGGTGTTCAGAAATACCTCCACTTAGAGATCAGTGAACTTTGCCCCCGCACCACTAATCCTAAGAAGGTTGTCGATAAAGACAATCAAATTAGGTGTACGAGCTCTTTGAAATTTAGGACAAATCCTACATTGGATTTATTGATCATATCCTTAGTTAGAATCCTATAATTTATTCGAAGAAATTTGCATGCAAATATATAAAGAAGAAGGATCATTACGCTTATACCATGGAGGTCCTCTAGAAGCGACACACTACAATAATACCAATCCAAGATCTGAGCGCAATGTTGTATGGTGCAAGCACAACATGAAGATGGGCCATGTTAAGGATACAGTTTAGTCGCTCCATCCCATCTCTAGCAAACTAGGACTCGTGAGGTAGCTCTCTACACTGACGAATCCACTTACGCAACCAAGATTGGCAATAAGAAATCAAGATTCTCCTCGGTTGTGGCATGAGTAAATAAAATGATCCGGGAAACATCGCTCTACTTTCTAAATAGAACAATCACATTATAGTTGATTTTAAAGCCACTAGCAACATCATTAACTGCTTTAATTTATATGAAAACATACAACTTTATTCAGGAAACGTAAAAATTGTAAACAAAAATAATATACCGATTAAAGGAATAGGAGACCTTGGATCGTTAATAAAAAAAAATACTACGATGCTATATGTATAAGACTTCTTAAATAACTTACTATTTGTTCGGATACTAGCTCAAGATTTAAATGTGTGGTTCTAACAAGTCGTGTGTTTATTCTGACATTACTAGCAATATGAAATCCTAAATTTGGAATTATAGGTTAGGGCATCTACATTATAAAGTATTGCAAATTTTGATCCCTATGGTCAAATATAATCATGAAACATGTGTAACATGATATTAGGAAATCAATATATATATTTTTTTCATTAATCTAATACAAAATACAACAAATTTTTAATTTAATTCACTCAGACATGTGTACATCACCTATATTAATTAGAGACTCTTGGAAATTCTTTTTCACTTTTATAGATGGAAAACCAAATTACACATGAATTTACTTTTTAACGTCCAATAATGATGTATATAAAAATTTTGTGTTTATGTTGCAAAACAATTTCATGCTAGGATTAAGTGTCTCATGTCAGAAACTCGAGAGGAGTACACGAGTCATCAGTTCGAATATTCTTGGAGGATCAAGACATCGTGCACCAAACTTTGTTTCATATGCTCCACAACTTCACTAAATACTAGCCTTATGGAAAATGATAATAAAGGAATTCAAAATACCAAAACTTCACTAAGGTTCTATCCCACTAGCTTTTACTTGCTAAGGTTTTAACAAGGCATCACCTCATGATATTAGGACTATTTCAAATTTGAGTGAGAACGTTAAACACTCTAGTCCACTTATTTTTCGGACTTCTCCATCATGCTTTCTCTTATTATGTGTTGGCCATAAAGAAAAGAAAACAAGTGAATTTCCTTTTCTCCTATCCTTGTGTCCTAACACCTAATGAAAACAAGAGAGATTCTTTTCTAATTTAGGAATTCTATATATTAGTTTTTTTAGTATAATTATTTTATTTTACTATTATTCCATTTATCATCTATACCAAATTTTTAAATAGAAATATCTTAACTATATGTAAATGCAGTGGTCAAAGTACTACTAAGTTGTAATTGAGTTAGTAATTGTTCTATTCTCTCTTGCATTCTCTCCCTTATTATCTTTTTAATCTTTCCTAATCTTCCTATAGTCTTCAGTTCCTTAAATGTGTGGGGACACCAAAACATAATGAAAGGGTGGGATGCAAATATCATCATATATAAATCTGACACGTGTTTTGCTTTTTCGATCCAGTTTTCCAATCAATTTTTGGGATGAAGGGATTCTCATTGCGACATATCTTATTAACTATATTCTTACACATGTTCTTAATGGGAAAACGCCATGTGCAAACTCATAGTGACAAGTTTGACTGTGAATTCAGAAATGTGTTTTTAGGTTATCCTAATTGTAAGAAAGGATGGTGAGTGTATGACATTGAACTACAAGTTTTCCTTGTATGCTCATATCTTGTCTTCCTTGGACTAGAATTTCATTTCCATTATGCATTGGGTAATGTTATTGTGGACATTACTCCATTCTCACTCCCGACTAAACCGTTCATTTGTTGTTATGCTAGCGATTACTCGAGACATCAACTAAGCAAGTCTAATCTCTATCATTAAATTCTATCTTTATTGTAGCTCATGCTTCCTACAAGATCATAAAATGAAACAAAGAAGGGCACTACTAACCATGTCAATATCAACAGATGGATCAACAGATCCATCAGTTAAAATATTTACCAAAGGATTCTAACAGATCCGTCCATTAGAATTTTTACTAATAGATCATTCGATTGAAATATTTACCAACAGATTCCAACGGATCTATCCGTTGAAATATTTACTAACGGATTTCATGGTGAACCGTTGAAAATCCTTAATCTTTATCAACAAGTGCCCGTTGCAATTTCTATATTTACAAAGGATATCCGTTGGAACTTTCAACGGTCATCCCTTGAAAATTTCAATGGATTCCCCTTGGGAAACAAATCATAATTATAAATCCGATTCGCCCTCTTATCTTTTACAAAGGGCATTCGTTGGAATTTTCAACGGTGTTGAAAATTTCAATCGATGCCCCTTCAAAAAGTAATATATACAAAAATTCTATGTCTAACCGTCTTCACCTTTTCAACAGAAATCTGTCGAAAATTTTAACGGATGTCCCTTAAAAACATAAAGGTTGCCATATGATATTTTTTTATCAGACATCAATTTCGACGGTTGCAATTTTGGATATTTAAGATATTGAACAATTCATTTTCAACACATTCAATCTCTCCCAAATCCTTAAAATCGTATCAAACCTTTCTCTAACTAATTAAACATTATACACTATGATAATTGAACGACTCACCGTTCATAGAGAATAGTTGGAGAATTTTCCTAGAGCTCCATCATCACTCATTTTCACGTTGTCAGGATAGAAGAAGAAGAAGACGATAATGTTTTAGACGATTTCTAGGATATTGTATTGTATTCATATTTTTGTTTTAAATATTAAATTATAATTTTTGATATATTTTGAATTAAAATCTTAAGCTTAATATTTAATAATATTTTTATTTTTTTCAATTCGCCATGAAATCATCAGATGTGCGTTGCTTATACAATAATAACATCAATGGCTTCCCATTGGTATATTTAAAATTTCAACTCAAAAGTACCAGCGGACATCCTTTGGTAATTTTCCAATTTTTCCATGAAATATTTCAGAGGGTACCTGTTAATAGTCATTTCTAACGGGTATCCATTGAAATTTTCAATGACGGCCTATTGGAAATTTCAGCAGCCTTATTTGTTAAAATCTGTTGAAATGCCGTTAAAAATTGCAACAGATGTGCTTTTTTTTCAACGGCCGATTACCAACGGTCATGAATCCGTTGAAATCCGTTAGAAATGGCTCATTTCAACGAAACAATTGTCATTTCTAATGGATTTGGCCGATTGGAATGACATATTTGTTTTGTAGTTAGACTAAAAAGGGAACACAATTAAGGAAAAATGAGTTCATCGAGTATTTCAAGAACTTATATGCATGTTTCAACTATGTTGGTCGTGAAGAAGATCGAATTACTTGCCTATGGATTCCTAACTCTGGAAGGATTTTGATTCATGGGAACACTAGAAATCATTAGAGAATGAACTAAAAATCTTATCAATCACATTTTCAATTATATTATCACTATCCTAAGGAATAAGTATTTCCAAATGGTTATGGTAAGGATCGATGAAAGTGCTAAAAGCAATTTTCTATAGATTTTTTTTTTCTTTTCTGAGACTTGTCCTTTTCATTCCTTTATTATTATATTTTATAATTTATGGGAATTCGAATTTTTTTGCCTTCAAATCTTGTTTCTTTTATTTAACTTTATATGAATTTATAATCATATGAAGGTAAAGAGAATGGCTAAACACTTGCACATGATGATTGTCGTCACCCTCGGGCAAGATGCCTAACTTTTGTTCGAGTGAAAGGTATATGAGTATAAAAATAGTAAGCTAAAACAAGACGAAAAATGAACTAATATTCCAAAGAATGGGAAACGACTCTTATGGAAATATTAAGCTTAGAACTAGGATTTAAGAATGACCCTAAGATGATTAAGTGTTATTCTACCCCCAAAATACTAAAACGAACCTAAGTTTGGATCCTCTAAGTCAATTATGTTCAACAAAATACTAATTTGATACTAAATTCTATATACATAGCTATCAAAACAAGAAAGAATCTCTAATTTCCTATAAATCACTTGATTAACTCATGGTTAGGCTAAGTGTATGTCCGCTCATGTCTAATAGATTATAAAAAAAGTTATTACTCTAAATTGCAACATAAATAGTGACTATCATATCAATCAATGCCTCCCGTAGACTTAGACTCGGCATCTTCCTTAGTGTCAAACTAACATGCGAGAGACGACCATAATGGACAAGGGAAGCAAAATATTGAAACACATCACCTCGATATCACTAAAAGTAGTGATGTGTTTGTGCACTTGTTTGTGCTGAATGTGTTTTTCCGATGTTCCATCTCATATTTTATCGTATCGATTTGTAGTCATTTGAACGTTATATTAACTCGTATAAGCTTAATATCGCCCGACCCGAGCATTTTGTTGGCTTTCTCGTCTCTTTTTTGTGGGTTTTTATTCAATAGTTACACAAATATGGAATCTAAAAATAATATATTCCTAAAAAATCAACTAAAACGTGTGCTGGAAAAGTGTCGGGTTGCCTCTCGCGAAGCGTTCATTTGTATTCTTGAGCTAAACCGAAACAGTTCTTCTCTCAAGGATTTTGATGAGCCTTCTCCGAGAGTGCCCCCAAATTTCTTAACAAAGTCGAAGCAAGCTGGATGACTTGAGTATGTAGCACCTTGAGGTGGTGTGGATTCCTTGAATCTGTTGTCCTATCACCCGCTTGAAATCTTCATAGTTAGCCTTCGTTCCATAAATCTCTACACCATGAGTCTTATTTTCTTGCATTATTTGTGAAAACATCGACTTGATCTTGTCATCCACTTCGGATTGCTGCGGTGCCAATAAAGCTCCCCTCATTTGGTTGGCCACATTAGGTTTCTTCGATATGATTTAAAAATTCTATTTTTGGGGTTGTCACGAGAACATTTGAGGTTTATAGTTCCTCTATTGAGGATTCTATACGTTGGCGATATTGTTATAGAACGTTAGGTTATTTATCTAATCCAAACTTTACGTGTTCGAGTAGGAGTTGTTCATCATATAATTTTATTTTTTCACGTCTGCTCTATGATGTATAATTCCAAGTAATCACCCTGATGCCTTTGATGATTAATCGATGTAATATTCAATGTTTCATGTTGGCCATCTAGAGCTTCATGTCATCTAGCAGAGATCTAAAATTTAAGACCTCATTTGTTGATTCCCTAGGTGGAACTCGCATCGCATATTTGTTTGGGGCGCTTTCCTCATTAGCTTTTTCTCAATATACCATTTCAAATTCATGAAATGGAGGTCATTCAATGATCATCCACATGTCAAATTTCCATATACAGATGACTTCTTAGATTTCCCCACTAAAAATTAAAATTGGGTACTTTCGGTATAGTGTCTTTCCACCCTCCTCATGTACGAATGAATTAACTTGTTCTTCACCATCAGTGTCTTATGAGGTGGGAAGAACCTCAACATACCTCGCTTTTCACGCTTGACCATTGTATAGATGGAGTCTAGCGCTAGAGTATACAACCAATGCTACGCTCTATTCATAAGGGAGAACGAGAAGACTGATAATATCGCAACCTTGTCCATCACCCCTTAGATCTTCTTAACAAATACGCAAAGCATCTTGAACCTTATAAAATGGAGGTTTGTATCTTCATTTGGTCATCCTCGAAATGTGATTTTGTTCAGCATTTGTAGAAGTGATGGTCGAAGCCCAAACCGATTACAGGCTTAGGAGAAATATATGATCCATAATGTAATCCTCCAGGATCACATTTTAGACTTTGTGTGCAATTTTTCTCCTCTTTGTTTTCTTTTGAATTGTCTTTGTAGTCTTCACAATTTCATGATCGCGTGACACTGGTATAGAGCTTCTAGAACTTCGAATAATAAACTAATTACCTGCAAATGAAAAACATGAAAAAAAAAACAAAGGAGTGATTTCAATAGAAAACTGAAAAGAAAAATAAAAAAATTGATGTAGATTTGTAAAATCAAATACTTAAAGCACCTTAAGTCCTCGAGAATGACACCAAAAAGTGATTTATCGGTTAGGTATGATCTATGCATATTAAGTTTTAATATTTACATAGATACAATGCTTCTAGATTAGAAAGTTATTTTAACGTATATAAATTTATTAAAGATTTTAGAAAGTATTTTTTTGGATCTATCACGGAATTCAATCATCTATTACAAATTCCTTCGAAGTATAGAGCCTATTCTAATATTTCAATCATTAATGTGTCCATCTAATGATCTACGTACCAAACACACTATCAATAAATCTACCTTCTGTCAAAGTCTAGATCCTTATTCAAAGATCTCAATCATTTACGTTTCTATCTAATGACTTACATGTTGGAAGCATTATTGGTCGATATCCTCATTCCTAAACAGCCTAACTACTCACACCTTTTTTGCTCTATAATCTCATATATGCTTCTACTAAATTTTGGATCATTTTTAGTTCGTTTTATGATTTTTTAGTTTATTTGGTGATCTTGCAAGTAATAGGGACTAATGAGCACATTATGGAAGAACATGGCAACATCCAACATAAAAGAGCATAAAATGAACAAATAGTGGAACGCTCAACTTGAGCACCAAGATCGCTTGACCAATCATATTGAACTAAAATGCTAAAAAAATCAACAAAATTTCCCAATGGGTCCATCGAGCTTGACCCGAAGTGAGGATAGCTCGACCGAAGGTTCAACTAAACGAACATGTCTTTTACACTAGTTGATTCCCTCAACCTGAACGGATACATGGTCAGACGAGTGATCTACTTGAAGTTGCCAAAGTTGGCTGTGATTTTCATGAGAAAATCATGGAAAAACTAAATGCTTGGCGCGAGCACTTGCTAACTCAGTTGAGCGATTTACCGATTCGCTGAAATAATTTAAACTATGAATTGTTTTAGTGTTAAGAAGCTTTTCCTATTAAAAGGGGATGACCTTAGGCATAGATAGTATAGACAACAGAGATGGGGATTCAATTTTTTCAAATGAACGATTTGAAGACTTATTGATTCTATGCAAAGTTGATCGCTCGGACTTTTCAATTAATAGATATGGATCTCAGACCTATGAATGGGGATATTCTCAAAACTTACAAAGAAAAAAGGAAGTGAATTGGATAAAAAGTAAGGAACTAACTTGGACAAAAAGAAACTTGTTTTATCGACTAATAGCGGACAAATTTGTGTATTACCAAATCACGCGCTAATTGCTACAAGACAAATAATACTTCCTATAATTATAGACTAGGAGAGACAAAATATAGAGTAGCAAATAGAGAGGAAAAATCTAGGATCGTGCGGAAGGTTGAAGAAGCTATATGCAATACATTCGAAGTATCATACTACTAGTGAACACAAGTTGAAGATGGGGTTATGGAGGCAACTGACTAACAGATCAACTCATCTTTCTTAAAACCCTCTGTTTACTTGTTCATCATATTAGTTCTAATCTAAGATGTAGATCTATATGCTTAATATGTGCTTTAAACTAGAGTTTTATGTATGTGAGCAAGTATATTTAATGATTGGAATAGTTATTTTTGCTTCCGCGGTTTAATACATGTTTAATTTATTGACCCCTGAATGGTTCTCATGAATTGATTATCAAATTGTTTAATTCAAATGGACATGTCAGGTTAGACTAGATCATATGCATTAGATAGGAATGAATAATCATATCGAGAGATATGTTAATCTGTTTAGGAATCTGGATATTGAACAATGATGCATTTAACACGTAGGTTAGTGCGTAATGATTTAGATGTTGAATATGAATTTAGACTGCAAGAGCATATATATTTTTAATATCATTTGGTATGTAGGTCATTACATGGAGATTTTAATGTATTTATATGCTAAAATAGGATCTAGACTACGAGAATAGGTAAACCTTCTTAAGATGATTGATATCTTTGAGAGGAGCAAAGTCAATATTTCTGAAATCTTTAGCGAATTTTTGTGTGAGAACAATTATCAAGTTTAAAAGCACCAACTGATTTGTATATAATTTTAATTATATTTTAGTTTACGTGATGTAACTAGATACGCCCATATTTTTCATTTTTCAAGAATTAGTATTCATGAAATCATTAATCTTAATCCGACTTAGTCCTTGTGTTTGACCTTGGTACACACGATCCATATCTTGTGGAATGTCTATTCTAGGTATAAATATTAAAACTTGATTAGGATTATATCACACATAGACAACACATTACTAACCTATCTCTCGATATGATAATTCATGTCTATCTAATGCATATGATTTAATATAATTTGAAGTTTTCATCTAAATTATACCATGTCACAAAAAATTTCATTGATCATTCAAGAATTGAAAGAATTTCAAAATTCATTAAATGATAAAACATAAAGAACAATGAATGTGATCATTAACTACGATGAACCTGAATTCACAATACTCTAGCATAAAGCATGACTCTGAATACACAAATCTCAAGAACGATCTAAAGCAAGAAAGAAAGAACAAGGACGATTGAGAAGGCTCAGTATATCTCTTGACCAATCGTCACCATGGCCTATCCTTCAACCTATCTTCGTTGTATTTTGATTGGGTGAATGTAATCCATTAGCATTTCCCTCGATTAAGAACAATCCAAAATATTTTTTCTTACTTTTTTCCTCCTTTTGTCATGTTCGGTCTTTGACTTTATAAGAAACTCTCCGACACTTAAATAATTAATAATTTGATTAATAAGTGAATTTAGTAATCGCTTAGCCAAGTTGGTGGTAACTCGGGTCGTGTAGTTGGTTGTTTTTCGTGTTTCCCATGCATATCAGATCGGAAAGGCTTGGATCGAGCAAACATATATGTGTGAATAGCTTCCCCATATGGCCTACTACTTGATCGAGATGGTTCTGCTCGAGTCGAGTGAATTTTTGGAAAATAATTTGGTAGTCAGACTAAACGATTTCTCTATTTTTGTCCTTGATGCTCATGAACCAAGAAGACCTGCCATAAAGATGATATCTAAGACCCACCTCTATGCCACCTCAATATGCATTAAGTACTTGAAAACCTTAAGATCCTCTATGTGAAAAAATAACTCAAATAATATCTTTAAACAATTGAAGAGCCATTGCAGAGTTTAGGGTGGACAATTCGGATTTTACGGGTTCAATCCGAGTTCAGGTTCCTTGGATAATGAAAAAATTAACTCGAATTTCACTCGTATGTTTTTCAATCCTGGTTCCTAGGGTTTTGATTCAAGTTTAGGTTATTCAGGTTTTGGAATATTGAACCCAAAATAATCCGAATTATATTTGGGTTCTTTGGATGTTTTGGATAATTCGTTTTCAGGTAATTTGGATTGTTTAGCTATGGGTTTTTGGGGTTCTTTGGAATTTTTTGGGTAAATCAAATTTTAACACACAAAAAAATAATGTCACATAAAAAATAAATAAACAATTCACTAACTCTAAACCTATAATAAATGTCTTCAAATAAACTATTTGATTCCTTCTAGAATATTTACTCTGAAGACACAAAAAATAACTTTTTTAATCTGAAGTTTAACACTTTACAATTTTAGAAAACATAAATAAATAATTAAAATTCATGTCATACATTATAATGAGTGTACAAAATACGTAATCAAGTTGTACGAAAAAGAAATCACACCTTATACTTCTTCATCCTTTGTGTCTGATATATTAAATAAAAAAGATTAAAAATAATTCCAAAGTTATATAATAGGATAAAAAGAAATAAAAACAAATATTTAGGGGTTTTTTAGTTTTTTTAAGTTTTGGGTTGTTTGGATTATTTAGATTCTTCCGAACATGAATCGAACTGACCCTAACTCGAACGAATTTTAGATTTTGAACCCATATGGATATTCTGAGTAATCCAAATGACTTATGGATCGGGTTTTTTGGGTCGATCCAATTAGAGTCGATCCAAATTTCCTACCCCTAGCAGATTTCTTCAAAATGATCAAATTATCCACCTATACCAAGATGGGTAGTCGAACACGAAAGCCACATGTATGTAGTGCCTTCACTAGCTTGGCGAACCAACAACGCGACACATGTTGTAACCCAAAGGAATTCTTCGAAAGACACACTTGACCTACTCAAGAAGTATGAAAGCCCATTGGTAACTTCATATATATCTCTTCATAATGATAACCATGAAAAAAAATTATTTTGTACATTCATCTAATGAACCTCTTGGATAAAAAATTCAACCACTATAGGAAAAACATGTGTCATAGTCATCTTTATTGTCAAAGCAAATGTTTTAGTCTAATCTAGTCCTCCGACCTACCTATAACCTTGAATACGTGACAAGCTTTATAATGCTTAATGGTTATTCCCATTTTCATCAAATGGTTTTGATATGATCCTAGATTGACATTACTTTTTAGATGAATGGAAAAATACTTAAACCCTCTACAAATTCGGTAGTAGAACCTAAAAACTTGTCTTTCCAAAGAAAGAAAATTCTAAACCCTAACTGCAACTCAACTAGAAAATCACAGACTCAGCGAATGATGCCACAAAATTTGTGATCTAGTGTTGATAAGTGGGTGAAAAACTCGGAATCTCTTCCAGATTTTGATAGCTAAATCTTAAGGATAAGAAAAGAAAATACACTCTCTATTAAATATAACTTAGTTTAAATATCATAAAATTGATCCTCTATTTATAAGGACTAAAGAATAAAAGAACATTGAATAAAAAAAACTAACTTAAAATAATTTAATATAATAAGCTAGCTTAAAATAACTTAAGCTAACTTAACCCTAAAATTCAAATAAGTAAAAAATATTGGTCCAGAGAAAACGCTCTAGTTAAGCTTTTTCTTGCTCTGGTCGAGCACAATTATGCTCTAACCGAGCATTATCTGATCCTTTTTTTCTTCTATCGGACTCCTCTCCTTGTAAGGACCTCTTATAGTCTTTCTTAAGTCTTTCCCGATGTCCTCATGGAGTTGTTATCCATTCTTTCATGTCCGATTGTGAAAACAAGTCCCAAAGCTTCTTTGCCTTGTCCCTCATTTTTTATCCTCGTGCAAACACTTCTAGAAGCTTATTTTCCTTGCCTCACATTGTTCTTCCTCATGAAAATTATGGTGGATCCAAGATCTCGGGATGTGAACTTGTGATGTGAATGAGATTTTAGATCAGCCATAAGTTGCAAAGGACAAACAACAAGGGTACGTGTTCACACAAGACAAACAATGAGGAGCATGACAAAAACCTTTAGAGACATGCTCGCACAAGTGGGTATGAAAGGATGCATAAAGGCCCACGATGACACACAAGAATACTTAAGAAAGACAAAAAGAAGTTCCTAGAAATAGAGGAGGTCGAGATGAGCAAGAAACATAAGCATCAGGCAATGTTCAGCCACTGCAGATTTGTGCTCGGCCAAAATGTTCTACTACAGCAAGAAATGCCCAACCCAAGTATTTTCTTTGGTCCAATTTTATTTATTTTATTTAGGGTTAATACTTATGTGGCACTCGACCGAGCGATTTGACCGCTCGACCGAACAATTTTACCAAGTTTTTTTAAGTTGGCTTCTTTTATTTTTAAATTCTCTTATTTTATTTGTTTTTCCATTATTGTTTGGTCCTTATAAAAAGAGGACCCCAAGTATGTCACTAAAACCTAAGATATGATGATTTGAGATTTTATTTTATGTTCTAATCCTTGAGACTTAGCTACCAGACTCTTGTAGAGATTTCGAGTAGTTCACGATTTATCAACACTAGATCACAAGTGTTGTATCATCCTTCGGTGAGTTTGAGGTGCTCTATTCGGGTTGTAGTCATGGTTTAGGATGTCCTTTCTTTGGGAAGATAAGTTTTAGATACTATGAACAAGTTGCTAGTGGCTTTCTTTTCAATTCCATCCACCTAACAAAAGAACGTCGGTCTAGGATCATATCAAGTGGTATTATAGTCTCGTGCTTTCTTTAGCCTATCTAGTTTCATTTCTATCATTTTATTTTTATTCTAGTTATATATTTCTTTAGTTTTGACGTTTTAGGAAGAAAAACTGAAAAAGGAAAAACATAAAAAAGGAAAACACAAGGAAAAAAGGAAACAATAAAAAAAGGAAACCATAAAAAAAAGAAAGTAAAAGAGAAAAAATACAAAAAGGAAAACCACAAAAAAAACGAAAAAGGAAAAAAGTGAAAGAATAAAAAGAAAAAGCCCAAAAACTAAAAAGGGAGGGTAAAAGAGAAATAGAAAGAGTCTTTATGTAGAAATAGCACCATAATAGTATAGGAAGCTTAGCTTATTCACTTGGATGTCCAGAACTATTTGATATTGTCGGAAATTCACTTTAGTTTATCATTGAGTTCTAAAATAAATTGAAGAGGAGAAGTCGAGGAAAAGACATGCGAGTGAGTGAGAAAAAAATGAGCGAAACACTTTGTGAGAGATTTTTAGCTTCGTTTATCTTCTTTTTCTTTCATTTTTCTATTGTAACTTTCTAATTTCTAGTTATGTGATTCATCACGATGAACCACTGGACAGTGAGGGTGTAGCCCGGATGCAATTTCAGGCTCATGAGGCATGAATTCAACCAACGACTTGGTCGGATTGAAAAAGCAACACGTTGGGTTCACCTTGAACAAATACAGAGGAGACCATACCCAATTCATAATCTATACCCTCTAGATATGGATAAAGACGAGTATTATGGAGTTCTAGACAAAGAGTATGATCATCCCATGAGGTGCAACCAAGTCAAGAGGGATTAGATCAATGATGAGATCAAAGAATCTAGATAGAGATTCCTATGTTCATTGGACGGAACGATTTGGAATCATCTTAGAGTAGGAGAGGAAAATATAGATGGTTTTCAATTGTGAACAGTATTCCGAACTCACAAAAGTAAACTTAGCTTCGGTGAAGTTCAACGAGTATGCGCTTGCATGGTGGCTTGAGCAAACTCGTTTACATCGGTGGTAATGATAGAAACTAATAGTGACGTAGGATGAGATGTGTGAAATGTTGAGACATCGATTTGCACCCTCTTATTACCGTAGAAAGGCGAATCAACATCCAAAATGATTGATTCAAGGGAGTCAAAGCATATAAAATTTCTAAAAAGGCACATCAAGACCAAGAGCACAAGGTAACAACAAAACACATATATGTAACCGTGACATTATATGTCTCGAATATCAGGGTCGAGGTTACTACATCGAGATTCTCCGAACCATCGGATAATGTTGGTAAGTGCAGATGGTGAACATGTGATAGAACTAGACAATGATGTGGTATAAGGGGATGACCATGGTTTCATGGTGCGGATGAAAGTTGTGAGAAACACTAGGTAATAAATGACGAATCACCTGTAGTGCATCAAATCCTAGAATCACATGACATAAATGAGCAACTACTGAAGGATGAACGGTGTGAGAAGTTCCATGACCATAAGGTCTTGAAAGAACCCAGTAAAAGTTCGGTGAAAGAACACTCATGGGAATAACGTTCCTTTCTTCGAGTGTAAGAGAGAACATTACCTTTATGAATGTGTTTACACATGAAGAGGTATCTAGTTTTGCTCCTAATTCATTGCAGGGTTCTCGAGATGGGTTCTAGAAGGAGGAACCACCAGAAAAAGCGAATGGACTAGATTTGGAGTGGTTGCAAGATGAGCTTTGGATGCACGTGAAAGAAAGGCTCTTATAGCGGCACCGATTACAGCTTCTGATTTAAGAAGATGGACCTTTTAAAGTCTACAAACGCACCAAGCATAAAGCTCCCCAAATTGAAGGGCTAGGATTTGTGGAAAATTTGTTTAAAGAATGAGCGAATGATGTGAACGAGATCTTAGATCCACCACAAGGTGCACGAGGACAAACAACAAAGGACAATGCGAATGAACTTCAAGAGTTGTTCGCACGAAGACACACAATGAGAAGCAATACAAAGGAGTTTAAAGATGTGTTCACACAATCAGACATGAAAGGATGCATAAATGCCACATAAGGATTCTCCAGAACACTTAAGAAAGACTACAAGAAATCCCTACAAGGAGAGGAGGCCGATAGGACCAAGAAACATGAGCATGAGACAATCTTCAACTAGTTTAGATTTTTGCTCAGCCAATGTGCTTGGCCAGAGCAAGAAATGCTTGACCCGAGCATTTTCTCTGGTTCGAGTTTCTTTACTTTATTATTTTTAGGGTTAATACGTATGTGATGCTTGATCGAACAATCCGACCGTTCGTCTGAACAATTTTACTGAGTTTTTTAAGTTAGTTTATTTGATTTTTTTTCATTATTGTTGGTCCATATAGATAGAATATTCATTGTATGATATTAAAAACTAAATTATAATGAGTTAAAAGTATTTTTTTCTTTGCTAATCCTTGAATTTAACTACCAACTCTTTGAGATTTTAAATTGTTCTATAGTTTGATTGTAGTTAGGGTTGTAGATAACCTGCCATTCTATTGCCGTGTCCCAAACGTTTCATGTTGAATCGCATGATTAATGATCCAGTTGGTCGTACATCAATTTTGCTCCATTGTGACTGCGAATTTTTTAATATTGTACCGGAGATCAACCATCGCCAATTACAATTTTCTTTTAAAAAAAAATATTGATAATTCTCAAAAAATGCGCAAATTTCATTTGCATATATCCATATGTTATAAAATATACACGTGAATATATATATATGTATTGTGTAAGGTAAAGTTTTTTGGTAATATTGTTGAAAAGACTTAAATTAAATGGAGTTTATAGGCAATATAGTTGGTGGAATTATATATTTCTATTAAAAAAATGATAAATCTTATATAAAATTTATCTACAAATTTTGTATAGTTTCTTATAAATTATAAGATTTAAAAATTATTATATAAACTATCAAAATGATCAAATGTGCATTCTAATATTTAGAATTTATAGGAACATTAAAAAAATGAATTTAAATAAGTCACCAAAGATACCCTCGTAGAGTTGAAGTACTTCACGTCTACCTTCGTAAAAATAATTATTAAATAAAAACTGAAAAAAATATAAATTTGTCTTTAATTTTCGCAGGTGAAAAACACACGTTCTGACAGTTTTTCGACGTGAAAAACTGTTTCAAAGTTGAGAGTAAGAAATACAAGGGGATTTCAAATATACGAGGAGATTTCGAACAATATGAGGATCGATTTGAAGATGGCAAGAAGGAAAACTCATATTCAGACCAAGGAAATTTTGAAGTGAGAAAGAAATGGCTCAAATCAGTAGTGATGAAGAGAGCACGAGTCAATCTTCAATGGCGTTAGTTAGTGTAAGTAGATCGATTTCTAGGGTTTTGCAGGCTGTTGATTCACAACATTGTTTGTTGATTTGAAATGGAGTGAGTGCCAGTGAGTCGGTTGAGTCTCAGTGAGTCGGTTGAATCTCAGTGAGGCGATTAAGTCACAAGGGTTGATTGGGTCGCATTGACTCGCAAAGGTCACATGAGTTGCATGATCATCTTCGACACAAGTGACTCATTGGGTCTCAATTGTCACAATGGTCGCTTGAGTGTCACTGAGTCGCAAGGGTGTTTTGAGTCACATTGGTCGCTTGGGTGTCATTGAGTCGCAAGGGTCGTTTGATTCGCATGGGTCGCTTGAGTCGTATGGGTTGCCTGAGTCACATGGGTCGCTTGAGTCGCATGGGTCAATTGAGTCGCAAGGGTCGCTTGAGTCCGTAGAAGCTGACATGAATCGTAAATGAATATGAGTTGTATTACTTCGAGAAGAAGTTACAATTTACGCATTTATTCCATTTCCAATGTAAGTCCACATTGATGAAGGTTCAAATGTCTGCCCACTAAATCACTCTGTTATTGTACGGGACAAGAAGGAGTTGTGATTCGTCTTAAATGATGTTCTTATCTGGTACTCTATAGTGGAGCATGCACTAATTTCCAGATTGAACTGCGGACCATATCCCAGAGGATGGGAGTCCAAAAAGGGTGATACATTCAAGCAGAAGAATTTTGGTCGTGGAAAGGTGACCGCCGCACAAGACAGTAAAAAGCTTATTAAGGCGAAGAATTCCAACGACCGGACGAGGTTGGGAACTTTGATGTTTTTGGCGCAAGTTATGGATTACAAGCCTTCATCTGATAACTTTATCAGCCATGATCTCATTGACATGGTTGATGACTTGGAATTTTGTGAATGCTTTCCATGGAAGCTTTACACATTCGAGAAGCTTGTGGATACTTGCCACAAGAACATTAGCGGGAAATCACCAAAACCAAAATGGCATTGTGGCGGTTTCATGATCCCACTAATGGTAAGTTATATATATCATTCGAATAACTTTAATGTTTTCGCACTTTTTGCATTCTTATCATTTTATTTTAATGTTTTGGTTACTTCTATTCGAAACCATCCTTAGTTTGGGCGGAAAGGGATGGTATGTTGATGTTATGGATGCGGATCCATCATGCCCAAAGATGTGCAAGAAAAGGGTTAATCCAGTTTTAACCTAAAGTATGTAGACATGATAAGGCAAATCGGAGATTCTAAGGTAACAATTACACAAGGGTCACAAGAGTAACAATGGTCACAAAGGGTCGTAATGGTTATTTTTGTTTTTGTAGGATTTTCGAAATATTCTTTGTGCTGAAAACCAAAAGGAAGCTTTACTTTTTGATCTGGAGGATTACGAGGGATGTCATGATCCCGATGTTCAAATATGGATGGAATATCTACGTAGAATTCCGAAGGGTATTTGGTTGGAGAAGAGGAAGAAGAGCTTGGGTGAAAAAGCAATAGAGGTTGTAGATGTTCCACACATATCTGAAGCTGACGAAGAGGAAGGATGAGTAGGTGTTGCTGAAGCTCATAAAGAAAGAGAAGGTGAAGCTGAAGCTAAAGCTGAAAGAGAAGGTGATGCTGAAACTGAAGCTGAAGGATAAGGTGATGATGAAGGAGAAGATGCAGTCCCTCTGACACTGGAGCAAAAATTAATAAAAGAAATAAAGAATTCAGAGAAAAGAATCATCAACACCATAAGAGACCTTCTAAGGAACTCGCATGCTTTGATGCCAACTGAGGGTCGCATAGGTCGCATAGGTCGCTTGGTGGCATATATGGAACAATAGATGTGAACTCAATGAATTTATGGATTTATAAGGATTAAATGCCAAAATCCAATCAAAATAATATATTTACAACGTCAATCAATGGTTAAACGGATTATAACCCATGTGTCCCAAGTAGTGTAGAACGAATACATGTGTTTCAAAAGTGATAGTAGTATTTTAAGAACCCATCGAATGAGTTTGAGAAAATTTTAAAAAATACATTTAACATTTTGTTCAAATGTCGATATTATTGTTATTTTTGTCTGCATTGATTCTTAATTAGACATATACAACTCAAATATATTGATAATGTCATTTTAAAAAAGACACTACAAGAAATTTACGAAGTATGAACGACCATAGTCCGTCCATAAACGTGCGTCGCAAAAATAAAGCCGTCCACAATCTGTCCGCAAATACAGACGAAAAAAGTAGTCTACAAACCTTCCATAATTATGGACTGCAAAGCAACGGGAAACACGACCCGGCCACAGATGGAGAAACGACGCGCATTTGCGAACAGGTCACGACTCGTCCTTAAAATTTCCGGACGACACTGTACTCATCCCCAAATGTTTTTTTAATAAAAATTTAAATTATAATTATAAATTTAAAATTAATATTAATTAATTAGTGTTTTTACATCATTAACATATATTTACAAATTTGTTGGTGGTACTTGGGAATCATTGTTTTTTTTCGTATCCCAATTGATATTAGGCATGTATTCCTTCATCTTTTTCAGCCACTGTTGACATTCCCTTTTTGATCGTTCAACTTCCTTGTGTAATGTTGAACTTTTTTGTTCCAATTATTCTTTCATTCTATAGACGGAGTTTCGAAGTTCGTCGGTCGCGGCTTTTCCTTTGCCTTTGGAGGAACTCACATGCTTTGATGCCATTCCTCCAAGACCAAATAGACGACTTTTGTACGGTGTTACTTGCTCCAAAAGAAATATCGAAATTTAATTAAGATCATAAATAAGAAATTTATTTTAAATTATAGTTAATTTATCTCGAAATACATCTCGTTGTATTCTACCTGAGTTAGAGAAGGTTGTGTCAGCTCTTCTCTCGGCGGGATTTGGGACAACTATTCCGATGCCATGTTCTAAACATCTTCGTTAACACGTTTCGCTCTGGCATCTAACCACAAACCGTCAGATTTCTTCTTGTGTGTACGTTCTAAGAATTGCACGTACGACGGTTCAGATCCCTTCTCCTTCATCTAAAATAAATTTCAGATTTATGTTTTTAATATTAAACAAATGTCAATCGTATTAAAAATTAAAAAAATTAAAATCTTACCAAATCTTCGTAAACCTCCGCGAAAGAGCAGGAACAAGCAATATGTGCACTCATCCCGTATCCTTCTCTATAAAAAAGACGAGACTAACTAGTGCACTCACTTCTCTCCTTAAATTCGGATCATCCCAATAGGCGCATATTTATTCCCAGATATTATCTCCCATCCAAATGGGTTTGCCTTTTTTCTTCCTACGAGAGCTTTGAGTCAATTTCCTGTTAACCCGTTCAAATTCAGACTTTACTAGTCCGATTATTTCAAGATTCTAATAAAATTTTAACTGAAAAATAATGAAATAATTATTTATTGAAATGTCATTTTAAAATTTAAATTTTGAGTAAAATAAATATTAGTAAAAAGGTACCACGAAAGATTTCCACCATTGTTTCTTGATATCGGGATCAGTCCGCGTCCAATTATAACATGGACAATCATAATCAGCTTTCATCGTCTTTGTTGTATGACGAAAAAGTTAATCGTAGACAAACTTATAAAACAAAATCAAGGTAAATTAACACTTAATTAACTAAATATTTACAAATTTAAATTTAAATTTAGTGTTACGTACCATTGTGTGTCGTCTTCACGACTTGGATCTAAACGAGGACGTTTATGTCTTTCCTCATCCGTCGATAAAAGTTCTTTCACCGTTGGTTCGTGATGCATGAGAGGCTCGTGATGTATCATTAGCTCGACCGGTGGTGGCATCTGCTGATAAAATGGATACAACATATATTGTGTCGATCCAGTGTTTGGAAATAAATTTAGATTCATAAATATGAAAATATCAAATCTGATTATCTCGTGTGTTGTGGAGGAGATGGAACATTGACACTTTCCTAAGAGGTTAAACGGTTTCTCGTGTTACTGTCTCTTCCAACGCGACGAGACATACTAAAATTTTAAATTAAAAATTATATCAAGTTTTAATTCAATATTCATTTTAAGAATTTTAATTTTAAATTAAACATTAATTGATTTTAATATAATTTCAAAAACACATATAATTTAATATATATGTTTCTTAACTTAATATATTTTTTTTAACTAAACAAGAACATTAAACTTAATATATATGCGATTAAACTTAACTAAACAAATTTCTAATAGACATTTTATCGAACACCTAATCTACACATTCCAAATCTAACTAAAATGATTATCAATTGAATTAAACTTAACATAGTATCAATTTAACTATACTTAACCTAGTATAACTAATCTAAATTTTACATTAACTACACTTAACCAAATTTTACCTTCCGGTGAAGGTGACGGTGATTGGAGGCGGACTAGCGGCAGAAAGACAACAGACTGGCAGCAGCAAGATGGGTACACGGACGGCCTACGACAGACAGGACGGGTTCACGGTTCTCCGTCACGACTTGAATGCTCAGCATGTCATCTCATGTCGCTTGCGGTCTTCTCAAATTGATACAATCTTTTTATTTTGTCTATAATTGGTAAATACCACACACGACGAAATGGAACCGAAAGGAAATTCCTTGTCAAATAAAACCGATCTTTTTACAAAATAATTGCTCAAATCCAAAGTTTCTTTCCAAAAAAATCATACATTTGTCTTGGCAAGTATCAATCTTTTGATGTGGCAATAAACCCAATGATCTCATCATTTTCTTTGTTTCATAATATAACTCAACTACATTATTATCTTTTAGGCAAATAATCTCTTACTAATTGCGATATAGAATCCATGCAATTCTCAAAAATATTATTTTTAATCTTCAAATTCATCAAATGTGCAGATAGAGATAACCGTGAAAGACCACTTCTACAACCATCATAAAGTGGATGCCTAGCACTTTCTAACATTTCCAAAAAAAAAACGTTTCGCTTCTGCATTTGGATCTTCTTCAATATTTTCATCTTAGTTTCTTTCAACTAATACATTTTGCACCATTTCTACATAAGGGTTCATTTCTACATCCTGAGAAATCTCAAACACTTCATGATGCACAATACCCCTACTAAAATTTTCCACAACATTACTAGATTGTGGTGCAAAATTCTCTCCATGAGATAACCAAATGAAATAATTTGGAGTAAACCCTTTTAAATAGAGATGATTCCAAACAGTTCTCTCATTAACGAATTTTTCATTTGACACATCGACAAAGAACCTTACAGGTTTCTCTATAAATTTGTTGATTTGTTGCCATCATCATAAACTGTGTAATGCCCTCTATAAACTCTTTCGATACACCTTGAGTTTCCGGATCAATTCTTCTATACATCCACTGTCTAAAAACGAAAATATTCGATCTCGACGATGATGCCATTATAACCAGAAACGATAACAAGATATGTAGAGAAATATATTAGAATAGTGTGTGAGAAATGGATGGAAGGAGGAGAGGCTAAATAGATAATTTCAAGACTGATTAAGGACGAAATAAGGACTAAGACAAATATTTTCCAATGAACCTTCCCGAATATGTCCCTAAATCCCTTATAATTTTCGAATGGAGGTTGTAGCTATCCACAAATTTGTGGATGGATGGTTTTTCCATTCGAAAATTTTTGGATGTCCTTGGATGTGTTCTCCAATCTGCAACGTATCCTAAATCCGTCCCAAATCCGTCTACAATCACTCTCAGGGACTATTTTTCGGTGTGCAAATTTATGGACGGATTCAGGACGAACTTATTTTTTTTTCCTTAATCCGTCCCTAATCCATCCTAAAATTTAGGGACGACACTTTCAGTCCAGAAATTCCATCCGCAAATAAGAATTTTTTGTAGTGAGAAACGAGGGGATTATCAAAAATACCCCTGTAGGGCTAAAGTGCTTCAAAAATACCCTTGGCTGAAAAAAAAGTTTCAACTTCAAATCTACCCTTAAAATATTGATAATCCCATATTACCCTTGACGATAATTTTTCTCTCTCCTCTAGAGCACCTCTAATTCTCGCGCGAAAATTACTGTTCCCCCACACCACAACAGATTCGGCGAGAGTAGCTTGCAATCGGCATCAGATTCGCTGCCAATAGGTTGAAATCCTTTGTTGTCAACAAAGAAGCTTGCAATTAAGCACGTTCCGCAGAAAAACCAGGTATGTATAGTGAGTTTTTCGTGTTTCTCTTGTGTTTATTGCAATGTCAAAGGTGACAGAGTGGGTCACAGAGTCGTACGGTCGCACTGGGTCACAGTCTCATCGAGGGGTCAAAGGGATCAAAGGTCATCGCAGGGGTCCAAGGGTAAATGGGTCGCAAAGGGTCAAAGGGTCGCAGGGGTCCAAGGGTAAATGGGTCGAAAAGGGTGAAAGCGTCGCAGGGGTGCAAGGGTCGGATGGGAAAGGGGTCGCAAAGGGTTCAAAGGGTCGCAGAGGTAAAGGGGTCGCAAGGGAAAGGGGTCGCAAAGGGTTGAAAGGGTCGCAAAGGGTTGAGGGTAAATAGGTCGATAATAATACAACGAAGTTGAAGTTAAGCTATTTGCCCAATATTTGTGAAAATAGGAAGCCGACATATATAATGAATGACAAACATCTTATTTGTTATCTGTTCGATCGCATAAGAGGAATTCGACCACTGCTGTATGTGGAGATAGAATCGGCAGGGGTGAATTGTGAAATCGAAATTGAGAGGGAAATTGAGCCTCTAATTCCTGCTTTTGAGAGGGAAATTGAGCCTCTAATTCCTGCTTTTGAGAGGGAAATTGAGCCTCTAATTCCGGCTTTTGGAAGCATTGCTAAAGAAGGTGAGGATCGAGGTGTTGTAGATTATGATGACTGTGTTATTGTAGATCTAGATAAAAGTAGAGTTGATGAGAGTAATCCGGAGACGGATGATTCTGATAGTGAACATACAAGCGAGTTAAGAGAAGAATGTGGGTGTGCCATGACTGTGGTAGTTGATGGAGTTGCTTGTGACAAGAATAAAGTTGTTTCTGATGTGCGAGCAGAGCATAAGTATGGTGATGGTGAGAACAACTCGCAAATGGTTGTTCACAATGGCGAAAATAATATCTTTGAGTTCGAAGATGGATTGGATCTTAAAATTATGCAAGAGTTTGATAGCAAGAAGGATGTACAGGCATTTGTATGGAAGGGTTCAATCGAAGCTTCGTTTAGATATACAACATTGAGATCTGATACGAAGCTGTGGGAAGTACGATGCAAGTTTTCCGGAAATGGTTGTAAATGGAAATTACGTGTGGCAGCAATCCCGAATTCCAAACGGTTTAGTGTGAGAACACATCATCCCATTCATAATTGTTCACCTGTATCTAAACGGACCGAAGCTACAAAGGGTACAGTGCAAATGGTTAAGGATTATTTGAAGGAGGAATTTGCCGGAAGTTATGAAACACCTCCAGCAAAAGAATTGATGGCTCGTGTAAAAGCAAAATATGGTGCCAATGTATCGTATTTGATGGCATTAGAGGCAAATGCGGTGCTCAAAAGGATATTCGTGGTGATGACTTTGAACATTATAGGAGGCTTCCAGGGTGGTTGCACATGTTTATAATAAGAAATCGCGATTCTATCGCAGATCTTCAGTTCGACAATGATGAGAAAAGCTTCAAATACCTTTTTATGGTTGTCAGAGCGGCTATAAGGGGATGGAAATACATGCGTAAAGTGGTTGCCGTGGATGCGACATTTCTGACAGGAGTGTACAAGGGAGCATTGATTGTGGCGACCGCGCAAGATGGTGAACATCACCAATATCCTCTTGCATGGGGAATAGTCGACAGAGAGAAGGACGAATCATGGACGTGGTTTATGTCAAGATTGCAACAGGTGGTACCGGACGGACGTGATGTCGTTGTGATATCTGATCGCCACAAAAGCTTGATCAAAACAGTCAAAGAAGTGTATAAAGAAGCTGATCATGGTTTTTCTGCGCGTCATATATCGCAAAATATAAACAGCTACGTCAATAAAGGCCATGGTAGAAAGACGAAAAGGGGTGATACTGTGGCGGAAATGTTCTTCAAATGTGCGGCAGCATACACGGAGAACGAATTTGAAGTGCTATTGAATGATTTGAAGGCCAGGTATCCTAATGTTGCAAAGTATTTGGAGAAAGAGGAACTTGATCCCGTTAAGTGGGCAAGATGCAAATTTAAGAGGGAACGATACAACTTATTAACAACTAATGGCGCCGAGTCAATAAACTCAACGTTGAAGAAGTCAAAAAAATTGTCGATCCTAGGGCTATTAGATGTTTGTTTGGGAAAGACAGTGGAATGGTTCAATAGGTATAGGTTGGAAGCAGCTACCGGTGATGATTCTCAAAAGTTAACACCTTACGTTGAGAAAACGTTACATGCACGGTTTGGACAGGCATCCAAGTATGATGTTATTGAATTGAACAGTCTCACTGATGAGTATGAGGTGAGAAATGAGATGGGTAGAAGATTTGTAGTGAGTCTTCAAAAAAGAACGTGCGAATGCAAAATGTTTGACGTAGATAAGTATCCATGCAGTCACGCAATTGCGGCAGCACATAAGGTTGGTAAAGGTGACAAGATACCAGATCTATGTTCACACTACTACCTTCGGGAGACATGGCGTTTGGCTTACCAAGAAACCGTGTATCCGGTTCCTGATTGCAGTGATTGGGACATTCCCCCTGACGTGTCTCAGCATGTGTTTGAACCTCCTATACTGTCTCAGAAAAGGCAAAGCGGGAGGCCTAAAGTGAATCGTTATCCTGGACCCGGTGAGGCTCGGAGAAGACAAACCCCGTCTGCTGCGTCGAGACAAACCCCATTTGTGTCGCCACAAACCCCGTCTTCTTCGTCGGTACAAAACCCATTTGTGTCGCCACAAACCCCGTCTTCTTCGTCGATACAAAACCCATTTGTGTCGCCACAAACCCCGTCTTCTTCGTCGATACAAAACCCATTTGTGTCGCCACAAACCCCGTCTGCTGCATCGTTACAAACCCCATCTTCAAAAGCCAGCATCACTGCCAGTGTTTGGAACGTGACAACCGAGACAACGCCGACTTCAAAAAAAAAAGAAAGCTTAGTAAGTTAGTAATTGTGTAATACTATATTATTTGTATTATTTTGATTAAAGTTTTTGGGACTTTCATCCTTATAATTCGATAAATTCTTCATTATGACTCATGCGACCAATGCGACCTCATGCGAACAAATATGACTCATGCGACCAATGCGACCTCATGCGAACAAATATGACTCATGCGACCAATGCGACCTCATGCGAACAAATATGACTCATGCGACCAATGCGACCTCATGCGAACAAATATGACTCATGCGACCAATGCGACCTCATGCGAACAAATATGACTCATGCGACCAATGCGACCTCATGCGAACAAATATGACTCATGCGACCAATGCGACCTCATGCGAACAAATATGACTCATGCGACCAATGCGACCTCATGCGAACAAATATGACTCATGCGACCAATGCGACCCTCACATGGATTAAATTAGAACACATGGATTAAATTAGAACCCATTCGACATTTTATCATTGTTAATCCGTAAATTCGTCAATTTCGTATGTATTGATCATTATATACGACCATACGACCAATGCCATTATCAATATGCCATTATCAATATGTCATTATCAATTTAGGATCAAAATAGACTATAATATAAATAATATCGACATTCGAAAACAATGTTGAATGTATTTTTCGAAATTTTGTCAAACTCATCCGACGAGTTCTTAAAACACTACTATCGCTTTTGTAGCACAGACATTGGTTATACACAACTCAAATAGGGACACATGGGTCATAATCTGTTTTAACCATTGATTGACGTTGTAAATGTATTGTTTTGATTGGTCTGTTACGGTTTATCATTATAAACCCCGTAAATTCGTAGATTTTGCATGTAATGTGACCGTGCGACCCATGCGACCCATGCGACCCATGCGACCCATGCGACCCATGCGACCCATGCGACCCATGCGACCCATGCGACCCTAATTTGTAATTAATTAGTTTGACGTTATAAATGTATTGTTTGCTTGGTTTTGGTCATTTTATCATCTTAAACCCGTAAATTTGCCGAGTTCGCATCTATTCATCAATATATGCGACCCATGCGACCCTAATTTGTAATTAATTAGTTTGACGTTATAAATGTATTGTTTGCTTGGTTTTGGTCATTTTATCATCTTAAACCCGTAAATTTGCCGAGTTCGCATCTATTCATCAATATATGCGACCCTCATTTGGAATTAATTAATTCGTAATCGTAAATTCGTGGATTTCGCATAAATTGATCCTTATATGCGACCATGGCACCCATGCGACCCGCCGAAAATTCCGTCACCAAAATTCCCGCCGAACTTTTCATCATATTTGAAATTTTTTTAAAAAATAACATCTGCAGGTCATGTCTTTTCGAATCCCCTCTGACGGCGATTCGATATCCAGGTCATGTCTTTTCGAATTACAGTCGTTTCCTTTTTAACAATAACGACACAAACTCTCTCTACTATCGTTCCTTCAATTTTTCCGAAAATGTTCGTGTTCCCTTCTTTCTTCAGAGAGATTTTTCCGCGCTATCTGGAAGAGAACTACATTGTAATCTTCTTCATCAGTCTCTCTGTCGGTATGTTACACGTAGAGAATGTAAAGATTTGACTTGTTTTTTCATTTTTTGTTACAGGACATCCCGACGATATTTTTCGATGATGTCATGTACGGGAACACGAGGGAAATAGCAACGCTTAAATGGACTGGGTCTATCAGAAGATGGTATGTCAAGTTGGATGGCTCCAGATTCACTGATGGGTGGAAAGATTTCGCCAACGACCTAGACTTAAGTGTTGGGGATTACTTACTTTTCACTCACGAAGGTGACATGGTCTTCCTTGTCAAGTTCGCCACTCCTGCTCCAAGGATTTTACGAGAAACTGTGGTACCAGTCACTCGTTCGAATCTGGCCGCAGATGAAGTGGTAAGTGACTTCAATATGGTTTTATTCCTTGCATGGGTAAGGATTTTCACGATTTTTATTCCTTTCTTCGGATGTCGCAGACACTTCCGATAGGGTTTGCGAGGTCGAACGGTCTTTGCCATAGACGGTCTAAGGTATATCTGATGCTAGGATACTCCACGGCGTGGGAGGCACGGCTAAGGCCCGTGGCACGTGGTGGCGCTTCCATCAGCAGGGGTTGGAGAAAGTTTTGTCTCGACCGGTCGCAGGGGTCCAAGGGTCGCAAGGGACGCAAGGGTCGCAAGGGAAAGGGGTCACAGGGGTCCAAGGGTCGCAGATGAACAAGGGTCGCAGAGGGACAAGGGTTCAAGGGTCGAAAGGGTCGCAAAGGACGCAAGGGTCTCAAGGGAAATGGGTCGCAGGGGTCCAAGGGTCGCAGATGGACAAGGGTCGTAGAGGGACAAGGGTCGCAGATGGACACGAAATAATAAATTATTCATATTATTTGTAAATAATTGTATTTGTAAATAAATAATAAATTTTTCATATGATTTGTAAATGATAGTATTGAAGTTCCCCCGATTCAATAGTAAGTATAATAAATTATTCATATTATTTATATTATTTTAATTGTATTTGTAAATAATAAATAATAAATTTTTCATATGATATGTAAATGATAGTATTGAAGTTCCCCCGATTCAATAGTAAGTATAATAAATTATTCATATTATTTGTAAATAAATAATTGTATTTGTAAATAATAAATAATAAATTTTTCATATGATTTGTAAATGATAGTATTGAAGTTCCCCCGATTCAATAGTAAGTATAATAAATTATTCATATTATTTGTAAATAATTGTATTTGTAAAAAGGTCCAAGGGTCGCATAGGGACAAGGGTCGTAGGGGTCCAAGGGTCGCAGAGGGACAAGGGGTCCAAGGGTACACGAAATAATAAATTAATTGTCGTCGCAAATGGAGTGCAAATCATTCTGTTTTTTCGTTACCGCGGCTTCTACGTATTTGTATGAGTATACACCACAGTCATTCCCGGTGTCATTCTGTACACCTTGATAATAATCATATTTCCATTTACTTTGCCCACCTGCCAAAGAAGAAAACCCTCCAAGAATGAACATCTTGGGGATAGCTATTCTTAGCTTCTCAATCACCGGATCGATATTCAATTCCTTAAGCCTCGTCTGACAGTCGTATACCTTGATGCATTGGGTTTTGAAATCCGCTTTCATGGCTACCCAATGACATCTCATATTAAAATTGGCGCGCGATGGAACGTTTAGAACGGCGACAAAGCCTTCGAATGCACTAATCGGTTCCGTACTTCTATATGCATACTTGCCCTCCAAACATTCACTAACAGGTTCCGGCAAAGTGTCCAAATCCTCGTAGGCCCAATGCTTGAGCATCTCAATGGCAAACATAGGAAAAACGTAAAGTTTCTTAAATAATCCGGAGAATGTCTTCATGTGGCAATACAGCATCAACAACGCCTCCTCCAATTGCTGTAAAAAATAAAAAAAAAATTTACACACATGAATACATATGGCACAAAATGACCTCTGTGACTTCGGGTTTAAAATAACTTACATCATCTTCCAACCATACGTTGGACGTTAATAAAACCTTCCAAAACTCTGGCCCCCCGGCCAACATCTAGTTCAGATTTCCACCAACTGTCATGTCCAGGGTTCTTCAGGAACGTATAAAGAGCAGTCAATTTTTCACCATTGGC